>VSMD01024955.1:0-74572 GCA_008750895.1 Mirza zaza | reverse complement strand
CTTTTCCTTCACGCCACTCCCCACGTCCACACCTGGTGCTGCATTTGACAGGCAGAGTAAGCACCTTCGCAGTTTTAAAGCAACGAGAGAGCGTGCAGGGGCGGTGGCTCAGTGGCGCAGTGGCGTGTGTGTGTGTGTGTGTGTGTGTGTGTGTGTGTGTGTGTGTACGCGTGCGCAGACAGCTTCACCTCTACCCGGATGTCACTGGCTACGGCCGGGTAACACCGGTGGCGCGTGTATGCACGTGTGGTGCTCCTGTGTGTCGTCTACTCATTGCGTCTTCCTGAACAGCCCACCCCAGTCCTAACTAAACTTGTGTCAACGGAGCTGGCGCAACCCCAGGTCTTAAAAGGCAGATGTGTGAGCCGGGTCTGTGCAATGTAACTCCAACATTGTCGCAAAGGGGATCGAGGCTTTTCCTTAGACACAAAGACGCTGTAACTTCGTGAACTGGGCGCTGACAGTGATTGTTCGAGTAACGCGTGGGAGTGTCCCAGCCAGTGAGTCCCACCCCAGCGAGGCTCGGGGAGAGGACACGGAAGCTCAGGGTGAGAGCAGCCACGTCACTGGCGCCTTCCTATGCATTTGTGTCAGAAGCCATTTTCATCCCTGATATTCCTAGGATTTAGAATCGCATTTTGTTTAAAAAGTTTAATCTAGGATTCCGGTACTTCCATGCCAAAGGGTCTCAACTAAGACACATTTTGATCATGAAAGAGGTGCAGACACAGAGAACCTGCTATGAAGACTTTATTTGAGGTGAGGAAAGGAAGTGAGGGACAAGGGACAGGAGGAGCCAAAACTTTCTTTAGGTCCCGAGGCACATGATGACCTCATTGTTCTCTGTTCCTGGTGCTCAGCGGCAGCAGAACAGGTAGGGGACACCACGGTAGAGGCAGGTCCCAGAGATGCGTTCTGGAAAATGACACTTGGTTCTTCTGCAGGCGCAGGTCAAGGCCCTGGCTGAGCCTGGGGACACAGAGAGAGCATCGGGCACTAGGGCTGGCACAGAGGTGGGAGGTAAAGGGAGTCCCCGGCAGGTCCTCGGTGGATAATCGGGTTCATCCTGTTGGTGACATCGCGCCAGGCAGAACTGATCATCCCCAGTCGACAGGAATAAACACAGACGCCGTGCTGGGCACAGCAGGATTCGAGAGCCGTTCCCATTTTCTCCCCACTTTGCTCCCCTGCCCCGTCACGCTCACGTCTGAACACACCCTGACGCCCGTCTCCACTTTCTAAAGCTCCTCTAAGAGACCATGTGAAGATATGTTTTTCAACTGGGCTCTCTTCGGTGACATTGCAGGAGAGATCCCCCACTATGTTGCTACAAATCATGACATTAGTGGATTTCACAGAATTGTCATAGAGTCAAACATCTTTAGAGTAAAAAGGTGTCTTCCTATCACATGGTTCTTTCTCATCAGTATACACAGGAGGAAACTGAGGCCTGGGGAGGTGATCACCTGAAGACACACAGAGGCAGTGGCTGGGACTGATTCTAGAGGAATCTGGGTTTCCTCTCTAGTCGCCCCAGCTCTACAGTGTTGGGGTCTCTCACCTGCAGCTCTGGCTCCTGAGCTCTTGTCCCCTGCAAAGGAGATAGCCATGTCCTGGTCCTCTGTCTCTGGCTGCTCCTGGGCCGGTGCCTCGTCATCTCTCTCTTGCAGGGGCCCGGCCTGGGCCTGGAGGGCCAGCAGGAGGAGGGCAGCGAGGAGGGCGAGGGTCCTCATGCTGGGGTCGCCTGGAGCAGGGAGAGCAGGAGGCGAGTGTGTGGGGCGAGGAGTCGGCCTGTGTTTATAGGCTGAGGGTGGAGGCGCGAGAGCAACCAGCAGTGAGGGCCGGTGAGCGTCAGCCTGGGAGGGTGAGGGCTGCCCGTGGCCTGAAGGTCCCTTTGATGTTCCTCTGTCCCCGTGGCTTCGTCACAGCGAGTCTGTGTGTTTAGTGAGCGTCCTGGGTCCAGGCTGATGGTGAAGATAAGGACCCTGCTGTATTTTCCTGCTTCCCATCTGCTGGAATATTTACTTTTAATATTACAAAAGGAATAGAAATAATGCTTTATTTCTAAGAGTTCAGGCACGAATAACCTTATATTCTGCAGTTGGGCTCTGTTACTCCCTGGAGGTCTAGCCCCCGGTTCCAGTGTTGGACCCCAGCGGTCTGGAACATCAATTCGTTAGAGAATTCAGGGGCATTTTCACCCTTTTGTAGGAGGTTTTTGAGGTTATGGGGTGAGGAGCCCCCACTGGGCTCAGTGAGCAGAGGACAATGACCCCATCGGGGTATAGGTTGAGCGAGCTCGGTGGGATACCAGGCGAAGAGTGGGTCTGGTGAGAGTTAACAGAATGTTCACTATTTCCAGCTTTAATCGGTCATGAGTGACAATTACAAATTGTATGTAAAAAAGCGTGGAACCTGTTAATTGGATATATGCATATGCTTGATACTTTACTTCATACCATATATAAAATCAACTGAGGATGAATTGAAGACCCAAACATAAACTCGGTGCCATTAAAACTGGAAGAACGGGTGGGGACAGAGCTTCTGAGCACTAGTCGGGCAGTTGTTTCTCAGATACGACACCAAAGACACAGGCTACAGCGGCGAAGGTGGCAGGTGGGCTTGCGTCAAGCTGTCAAGCTCCGCACAGCAAGGAAACAGTCACCCGAGTGAAAAGGCAACCTGGACAGCGGGAGAACACATTTGCAAGCTCTATACGTAACAAGGGGCGACTATCCAAATATTAACAACCGCAACACGTCAAAAGAAGCAGCATCCATGATAAATGTCACCAAAGAAGGCAGGAGAACCATGAGCAAACAAGGAAACTGTGGTGACCATAGCTCATCAAATAGATAATGTCAATGAAGGGAGGTTATGAACAAAAATATGAAATTCTGGAGTGGATAGGCACAACAGCTGAAACGTGCAATTTACGGTGGGGGCTGAATAGTGGGTTTTCGGTGGCAGAACAAAGACCTGGGAAAGTTGACTGCGGATTGATAGAGGCTGTGTGGTCCAAGGAACAGAGAGAAGAGAATGAAGAGAAATGAACAAAGGCAGAGAAATGTGGGCCATTATTCATCTCGAAATGCTCACGAGGATCAGAGGGAAACTGGCACCTACGAGAAACCCGCAGCTCTCGTCGTACCCAGGTGACACACAGGATGCTCCCCTGAGCCCAGGAACGCGCCCAGCATGCCTGCACTCCCTGCTGCAGTCCAACATGGCCCTGGACCTTCTAGTCGGGCAGGAAAGAAAACACGAATGCCAGCGAGATGCTTAATACGAGAGTATCTCCACGTGGTAAGAAGGTGGAGGGCCTGGCTACGGGGTGGGTGAGCAAAGCAGAGTATGAGCAAGGTTCCAGGCATTGAGGAGTTGGGGACCCGAGAGGTTTCCTGGTGGCTTCAGGGGGCCATCTAAGAGCAATGCCATTTCCCACACTCGAGAGCAGGTGTTCTCAAAGCCAGATCCTTGGAGCAGAAGCATTTGCGCCAGCTGGGATCATGCTAGAAATGCAAATGTGTGGAGTCAGCCCCAGACCTTCTGAATCAGAAGCTCTGTGGACTGGGTCCACACAAATGGGCTTTATGGAGACCTCGCTGACCTCAAGGACATTGACTGCCCGTGGGCCACAGCCACTCACGACAGAGGCTCCTTCTCCCTGGTCTCCAGAAAAGCAACTGACAGAAATGCTTTCTTTCAAATCCCACTGCTGAGCTCCATGCAGCAGGAGAGAATTCTGGAACTGTAGGGCCACTTCCAGAGATGCTGCTTTTGACTGTAGGGTGACCATTAGTATACTGATGCATTTGCTTCATATTGGCTTGAATTTGACATTCATTTACCCAGTGTGAGATGGCCTTTTACTCTGGTGCAGGTTTCTAATTAGCTTGTCTCCCTCACCCCAAATTTTGCTTGTCTATTGTGAATTTTAGCTATTTAGTCTATTGTGAATTTAGAATTTAGAAATTTAGGAATGTCCGCATTCCTTTCTGCACTTGTGCGTTGGGAAGACAGTAATTACCCTGTAGCCTGGAAATCCTACCCTAGAGCCATCACTCAGATGCCCTGCCTTGTCTAAGAGGACAATGTACGTCCATGGATAAATAGTCTGATTTACTAGTCTTGACCAGAAGAAAAATACTGGAATTATTTGGTCTACCTTTGGAAAATAAGAAAGGTTCCCAGCCTCTTCTAAATGGAATAAAAGATAATGCAGACCAATCCACGTGGCCGTTGATAAATATGTACACAGGTGGGGAACACCTGTGGGGAATCCTATTAGGTTCTAATCGGACTTATGAAGTCATCGCAGGCGCCAAGCAAACATTAATAGGTGGCACACTGGGAGCAGGTGTAACATCAGAGAGCTTTGGGGACAATAGGGAAGTTTACGTGGTTCCCTTCACTCTCCCAGGCCCTCTCCCTCTCTCCGTACACACGTACGTTCACATACTCAAGTCCAAGTCCTGTTCCGAAGGGCCCATTACCCCTGTGTCCTGCGTTCAATGAACACGGCGCGGGATCAATGTATTTCCCAGTTATCCGCCAGCCTCCCACAGCCCCATGAGAAGTAACGTCCCTCCCGTGACCTGCAGGCCTGGGGACCTCATCTCTTCCAACTGCCTTTCTCTTGTTACCCCACCCCACCCCACATCCAAGCCCTGATAACAGCCCAGCATCTTGGAGATTGCCCCGGGAGGCCGTCTCTGTGGGCCAAGGGCTGTCTCTGTTCTGCTCCTCAGCAGCCCCAGCATGTTTCCACATTGAGGTGTCCTCAGTCCTCAGATGGTGACCTGCTGCCCACAGGATCTCCCCTGTGAAGCAGGACCTGCCCCTACAGAGAACTGGGCCGACAGCCCTACAGTAGCACACGTGGCCAGCAGGGGGCACTCCTGACCTCAAAGTTGGTGTTTATCCCAGGGGGCCTGCGCATGGGATCATTGTCCAGGGGTGCTGTGCAAACACGCTTTGCCTCTGGACCCCAAAGTGCACATATCGTATCCCCACATTAGTTCCAAGCAGGTGTTCTGGAAACCACAAAGGAGATTCCATAAGAGACGCTTGAATGTATCAGTGGATGAAGGTCTGTCTACTGACCGCCAGGGAGGCCCTGAGCTCACAAAAATAAGCACAAACTCCTGTTATCACTTCAGAATTCGGGTGACGTAGGAGGCTCGGCTGCTGGTCAGATGTGGGGCTCTGGGAGACAGTGCAGGGTCCCCACCCGCAGAGTGAGAGTGACGCAGCCAGCTCCCAGGGCCGCTGAGTGGCTCGGCTGGAACAATCCACACACAGCTTTGCGCTGCTCCTGGCGTCCTGTGAGGACTCAGAGCGTCCTTTCATCTGTGCGAGCACAGTGCACTGAAACTTCCCAACGCAAAACAGAGACAGGGGACACGCACACCTGTTTACACACAAGAAGATTATTTCACCTGCAGGTCTGTGTGTCGGACACAGCACGGTATGCGAGTCTTCTGGTGCCAAGGCCCCGAAGAGTTTATAGCGTTAGGGAGTTCAGTCTTCGCAGCAGAGAACAATAAAAGAGGGGGGCCCGGAAGGTGTACAGCAATCCTAATTATGACATTTAACATATTGAAAGGAATCTGAGATGCCCAAGGCCCTGAGTGCACGGAAAACCTTAAGTATAAAGCAAGGCCAGGGTTTGGCTTCCACGACTGGAAGAGGAAGGCCAGGGCGAGAGAGGAGTCCCCTCGGCACTGCTAGGCAGAGGGCAGGATGAACTTCCTTGGGTCCGTGAACCAAAGATTACAAAAACCCAGAACTCAAATACTCTTCTCCAGAGATTTCTTCCCTCCCCTCCCCCACTGAGAGGAGCAGTTTGGACCAAAAAGATGTCACCACGTCCTGCTTTTGCACCTGTGGTGGACAGGACACAGGTCGTGGGGACGCCTCTCCTGCCGTCTGGTGTTAGCAGCATCCTGGACAGCGAGGGAACCCCGTTACTTGGAGCACAGATAGCGATTTTAGAGACAGGATAGTGCCTTGGTTAACAAGGAAATGTTATTTTCCCCATTATGGATGTCTTTTTCTTTTTGGAAGGGGGTGTATTGTATAAAGAGAAAATTACCGTTTGTTTTAGCGAGTGTGGCTACGTTCTTACTCTGGTTGGTCAACCAGTGGTAGTCAGAATTAACTGGCCTGTAGATCTCATCAGGGAAAATATAGAAAAGGAAAATCTCTTTGGAGGCTCCACATTCAAATGCACCCATGAGATTGCAGTTCATGATGCCAGGGGGACTGCACGACTCAGGTACCGGCTTCAGACGGTGACTTCAAGTGACTGGCAGGAACAGGAAGCCAAAGAAGGCTGCCCGGCCTCGAACCCCAAATTCCAGTCTTTGGCCTTCACCACCCACATAAGCGGGAAGAGCTGGGACCATGTCTTTGTCAGACGCAGACCCACTCTGCCCTCCCTGAGGTCTGTGCTGTGGTCCCCCAGCTGGGCAGGGTCTCAGCGGGGTGCCTGGACCCCTGGGCTGCGTCTTCAGACAGGGAGACCCTCCTGGGGCTGAGACCTGCTCAGAGTCAGTGTGGAGGGGACGTGGGGGACACCTGCTCCCTCCTCCTGGGTCTGGGCACTTGCTGGTGTTGGTGGGCAGAGCAGCGTCTGGGCCCATCATGCAGTTTTAGTCGATAATGGTGAATTGTCCCTCTTTAGACACTGTCCATCTGTTTGCCGTCTTTGGACTTCTTGGGGGCATTCTACCAGCGTCCACCTCAACAGGAGTAGCCATGGCTTGAGCTCACATGTGTGTCGAGTCCCAACGCTGTATTCAACAAGGCACGACACGGAGTCCAGGGCTAGGGCTGGACTCCTGCCCAGGGCTCTGTGGTCAGGGCCGGATAGGCCGTTTGCAGGACACACTGGACGAATGCCTAAGGGTCAGTGAGTGTCTCGGGGAGAGAAAGAGACGAGAGCCAGGAGGAAGAGTCACATCACAGCCCACCCAGATGTCAGACTGGCCCCTCATGGGCACCAGGGTTGGGCAGTGAGCATGTCCTCTTGGATGGGAGGAGGACACGCTCATAAGGACTCAAACCCCAGATGCGGTGCGTACCCCGGGGTGGGCAGATGCAGACAGAGCGGCAGAGGGATCTACGGCTGTCCCAGCTCATAGGCGAAGATCTGAGAGGGCTCTGGCTGTGCTTCCTGCCCCAGACCCGGTTTGCATCCTCCAATCACAGATGTGCGCGACGTTCTGGATGCCAGAACCTCAGCACCTGCAGCACCCACAGGGGCTCCAGGTTGCTTGGGGAACTCTTTTCCCTCACTGCACTGTTCCTGGCGTTCCTCTGAAGCTGCATCGTACAGGTAGAGTCAGGATCTCAGGGGTTTTAAGGCAACCCAAGAGAACGTGTGTGGCCAAGTGCAGTTGAGCAATTGTGCCTGTGCATGTTGTGTTTGCAAAGACCAGTTTCATGCACAGAATATCCAGGTTTTGCCGGATATGGCTGGATGATGCAGACAATACCATTTCCTAGCGTGGTGCCTCTGTGCTTCCTTCTACGCATTATAGCTGTCTTAACAGCCCTTCCAATCTGAGCTGAAATTGTTTCACTGAAGCTGATGCAACCTCAGGTCTCACACAGCAGATGTGTGATCTGGGTCTGTTCAATAAAACTGCAACATCTGGGGAAAGAGGACGGTGATTTTTCCCTAAGAAGTAAAGATGCCGTAATGTGTAAACTTGGAGCAACAGTGCTTGCCTGGCACTCGGGAGTTGTCTTGAGAGAAGACAAACAGGACTCCGGGAGAGAGACAGAGTCACAGATGCAGAGATCGGAGGCCTCATTGGCACATGCATATCAGTCTGCGTCTGAAGCCACCGTTCCTCCCTGATCATCCTAGAATTTGGATCTGTATTTTGTTTAAAATGTGTATTTCGGAATTTTGGAACTTACATCTCAAACTCTGCCGACTAAGACACATTTCAATTATCCAAGAAGTGCAGACACAGAGAACCTGCTATGAAGAGTTTATTTGAGATGAAGAAAGGAAGTGAGGGACAAGGGACAGGAGGAGTAAAAGTTCCCATTAGGTCTCGAGGCACATGATGAGCTCATTGTCCTCTGTTCTTGGTGCTCAGCGGCAGCAGAACAGGTAGGTGACACCACCGTAGCTGCAGGTCCCATAGATGAGTTCTGGAAAACGACAGCTTCCAATTCTGCAGGCGCAGGTCAAGCCCTTGGTTAAGCCTGGGGACACAGAGAGAGCATCGGGCACTAGGGCTGGGGACGGAGGCCGGTGGTAAAGGGAGTCCCCGGGCAGTTATGTGCTGGGTTGAGTGAGTCCGTCATATTGGTGACATTACAGACGGCAGCATGACCGGTCCCAGTCATTAGGAATAAATACACACAGCAGTGTTGGACACACATGGGATTAGAGTCTCATCCTCACTTTCTCCTCACTTCACACACACGTCTGAACACACCCTGAGGCCCGTCTCCACTTCCTGAAGCTACCGTAATAGACCATGGAAAGTATGTTTCTTAGAGGAGAGGTCTCGTCTGTGATGCAGAAGGCACACCCCACTATGTTTCTACATAGCAGAAAGTCAGTGAATTTCACAGAAGGGTAACAGAGTCGAAAATCTTTGGGGAAGAAAATTCTCTTGATATCATCTAGTTCTTTCTTATCAGTATACCCAGGAGGAAACTGAGGCCTGGGGAGGTGATCACCTGAAGACACACAGAGGCAGTTGCTGGGACTGATTCTAGAGGAATCTGGGTTTCCTCTCTAGTCGCCCCAGCTCTACAGTGTTGGGGTCTCTCACCTGCAGCTCTGGCTCCTGAGCTCTTGTCCCCTGCAAAGGAGATAGCCATGTCCTGGTCCTCTGTCTCTGGCTGCTCCTGGGCCGGGGCCTCGTCATCTCTCTCTTGCAGGGGCCCAGCCTGGGCCTGGAGGGCCAGCAGGAGGAGGGCAGCGAGGAGGGCGAGGGTCCTCATGCTGGGGTTGCCTGGAGCAGGGAGAGCAGGAGGCGAGTGTGTGGAGCGAGGAGTCGGCCTGTGTTTATAGGCTGAGGGCGGAGGCGCGAGAGCAACCAGCAGTGAGGGCCGGTGAGCGTCAGCCTGGGAGGGTGAGGGCTGCCCGTGGCCTGAAGGTCCCTTTGATGTTCCTCTGTCCCCATGGCTTCATCACAGCGAGTCTGTGTGTTTAGTGAGCATCCTGGGTCCAGGCTGATGGTGAAGATAAGGACCTTGCTGTATTTTCCTGCTTCCCATCTGCTGGAATATTTACTTTTAATATTCAAAAAAGGAAAGAAACAGTGCTTTCATTCAACAAGCTCTGGGAACAAATGCCTCTTATTTTCTGAAGCTGGGCCGTCCTGCTGTCTGGGGGTCTGGTCCCTGGGCAGACCTGGCTCCCAGTGAGCAGAGAGTTCATCATTGCTGGATTCCGGCATGGCCACCCTCATGTAGGAGGCTTTGAGTGGTGTGTGGTGAGCAGGCTGCGGCTGGGCCGTGTGTGGGGAGGACAACGACCTTACGAGGCCACAGGTACAATGAGCTCAGTGGGATACCAGTTGGTCAGATTAAAACTGAAACATATATTTCAATAAGCCAATGTGATCTGAACACACCATATACCGTGTTTCCCCCAAAATAAGACAGGGTCTTATATGTATTTTTCCTCAAGAAGATATCCTAGGGCTTATTTTCAGGGAGTGTGTTATTTTCCCCTCAAAGCCTCAGCTTGCAGCAAGCACAGGATGGCCAGGACCTGACAGGGGGAGCCCACATTGTTGGTGGGGCTGCCCACACCTTTCTGGTCACCTCTGGGTTAGTAGCTGTCATGATGGGGCAGATGAGAAGGGCTGCTCATCTTCTTTCCCACTCCTCGAGGAAATGCATGGGTTGTGCAGATGCGCTGCGTAGCCACGCCCATCACTAGGTCTTATTTTTGGGGTAGGGCTTATATTGTGCAAATGCTTAGAAATCCTGCTAGGGCTTATTTTATGGGTAGGTCTCATTTTCGGGGAAACACGGTAAAATGTATATCGGTTATTTCTCTCCACTTTGAGAAATATGAAACCAGTTGATACGGACACAGCTTCCTTCTGAGATCTTTGACTTTTTGTTTAATTTTAGGAAATTTTAAATCATGCACAGGAACAGAATTCGAAAGATGGAATAAGTCACGAGCTTCTCTCTCTACCCCTACCCTCCAGGTGTTCTCCAGGGAACCACCATTATTTAGCCTTACAGACATGGTTGTGTACTTTGTTTTTTTCTCCAAATGCCATATCTTGGATACTTTGTATATCAAAACACATGCAACTGTATCATTTTAATACCTTTGTACTGTTTCAGTGTTTTTATATGCTGTCACATAATTAGTTTTGTATTGATAAAATATTGCTAAGTTGTTACAATTTGATTAGTCCTAAACTTTTACAATAACAAGTAAAATTGAAGCAAATTTCAAGTCATATATATCATTTTGCCCACATGGATAAATTTCTAGAAATAGAATTGCTGCATCAAAGAACGTGTCATAAGCTGGGCCCAGTGGTACATACCTGTAGTTTCAGCTACTTGGGAGGCTGAGGCAGGAGGATATCTTGACTTCAGGAGTTTGAGACAAGCCTGGGCAACATAGCAAGACCCCATCTCTTAAAGAAAAAAGAGGATATGTTTTACATATTTTAAAGATAGAACTTCCAGTACTATGCAGAACAGAAGTGGTAAGATTGAGCATCCCTGTCTTATTCCTGATCTTAGAGGAAAAGATTTCCACTTCTCACCATTGAGTATGATGTTAGCTGCTGATTTGCCCTACATGGGCTTAATTGTGTCGAGATACATTCCTTTTATATCTTTGTGGAGAGTTTTTATTACAAATGGATGTTGAATTTAGTCAAATACTTTTTTCTGCATCACGTATTTATGAGTTTTTATCAAGATTCCTCCTGTTACTCATTTCTGGTTTCATGCAGTCAGAAAAGATATTTGATATGTTTTAAATCTCCTTACATTTGTTAGGACTTGTTTTGTGGCCTCACATGTAATCTATCCTGGAAAATGTTCTGTTTGCACTTGAGAATAATGTGTATTCTATTATCATTGCATGTAATGTTCTGGATAAGTCTGTTATGTTCATTCATAAAAACTAGCCTCAGGTGCTCCAGGTCATGAGTGAGGCCATGTGGACCATGGGCCGCAGACTGTCCCTCCTCGGGAGGAAGGGGCCCTGGACGGAGTGGGTGGAAAAAGTGGGGCCCCCCCACCCCCACCAACCCACAGCTGTCTATCCCAGGCCTGACAGAGCCAGAGGCTGTGTGCAGGGGAGGTTTACCCCATACCCCGGTTCACTTTGCCCTCTGGGCTCCAGACCATGTAATAACATGGTTGGAAGAGTTTGCCCTGTGGGACCCACTGCACCTAGTGAACCAGCTCAGGGATGTACCTGGATAAAAGGCATGAATGACGTTTGTCTCTCACTGTCTCGTTGGAGGGGACAGAGGTGAGACTTTGCAATCACTGCAAGGACTTTATGAAGGGGGAGGTTGTGGTGGGGATATTGTGGTGTCTCATGACCCCTGGGATGAAGGCTTCTTTAAACAGCACCCCTTCACCTCACAGGCTGCTGGAGAAGGCCTTTTTACCAAAGAATGGTGTTTCGCCCCAGTGCTCTGAGCAGATAAGCAGTGAAGCCTTTGTGCATGGGCATTGGGCCAAGTCTGCTCAGGCCGCTTCACAGACTGGGCAGCTAAAATTTGGAAAAGATTTTTTTTTTTTTGAGACAGAATCTCACTCTGTTCCCCTGGCTAGAGTGCCATGGCATCAGCCTAGCTCACAGCAACCTCAAACTCCTGGGCTCAAGCGATCCTCCTGCCTCAGCCTCCTGAGTAGCTGGGACTACAGGCACATGCCGCCATGCCCAGCTAATTTTTCTATATATATTTAGTTGGCCGATTAATTTTCTTTCGATTTTTAGTAGAGACGGGGTCTTGCTCTTGCTCAGGCTGGTTTTGAACTCCTGACCTTGAACGATCGGCCCTCCTCGGCCTCCTAGAGTGCTAGGATTACAGGCGTGAGCCACCACGCCCGACCTAAAATTTGGAAAAGATTTACCCAGGGAATGAGTAACATAAGAGAAAGTTAAAATTTGGATGGTATGGGATGATTGCCTGAATGAATTCAACAGACTTTGGGGTTTAGAATTTAATATTCAAAGGTGTTGCAGAGGCTGGAGAAATTTTGCCAGGCTGTGTATACAAGCAGTTTAGGCTCAGAAAGCCTTAAGGGGCTGTTGTCTGTGGCCCAGTCATCTGTCCTCACCTGTGGGGAGACTGTGCACAGCATTAACATCTCGCAAGGCCTCTGTTTCTGCACTCTCCCTCTCAGTCTCTCCTTGGTGAGCCGGTGAGCAGGACTCTGATTCCTAGAATCCTTTGCAAATCGACCCTTCCAGGTGAGGCCAAGTTAGATCCTGGAAACAGCCTTATTGCAAGGCAGAGAGGAGGCTATTTTCCCGGTTTTTCCAGTCTGCCTCTTTGTGCTGTAGCCTCCTTTCCCCTTGACTGGAAGGTCCGACAGCAAGGTAAGTGGCGTGTGCCCGGGTGGCTTGGAACACTGTCTCGCTCTCGTCCAGACCGGTTGCGGGCGGCCAGGGAGGGAGGCCTAAGATGTCCTGGTGCTCGCTGACTTCTAGCTGGCTCAGGCTGCACGCTGCGGGGAAGTTGCCAGAGCAGGGCGCGATCCTGCTGATGGAGATTTTAGAGGACCCCAGGGGTTATCCCATGTCTTGAGGCTCAGAGCAGGGGGCTGACCTGGCACAGTCCCCTCCCTAGGGAGTGAGGCATTAGTGGCATCTTCACAAACAGCCACTCGAGAAGGAAGAGACTGAGCAAGCTGCCCTGCTGCCCACCAACAGGAGGAAGCAGTGTGCGAGTGCTTGGCAGTTTGCAGACTCGGAAAACTGGGCTCTGGTGTGTAGCTTCCAGACCAGACATTGTTAGCTGCTGCATTCTCAAGTCAGGACTTCAACCAAGCCACGGAGAGCGTGTTTCACCCTCACTCATATCCACTCCCTCTTCCCCTTGGGATGTGCACGACTCCTAAAAGCTCACAGGACCACAGATCTCAGAATGGAAGAAACAACTTTGGGAGGTCATCTAGCTCCATCCCATCATTTTGCAGATAAAGGGTCTGAGGCAGAGCCAGGACCTAGGTGCCCCAAATCTTAATGCATTGTCTATGATCTCTGGGTTACGTTCTCCAGCTCCCTGAAGCCGTTTCTCTGGAAGAGCCTAGGCTTCGGGAAATGGCGTTGCATGTGATTAGGAGCCCGGGTTTGACTCAAACTTGAGTGGAATTCCCGCTTGACCTCGCTAGAGATGAGGTCTTCTTGGTTCATCTCTAGAACAGAGCCATTCTTGGGATTGTCCTGAAGAGTCAATGAATGGTCCTATGGAACGCCCAGCACAATTCTCCACATGCTCATTTCCACGTTCGACCCTGTGCTCCCAAAGACCAGAAGCCCCCATCTGCCTGCGTAGGGGGATGTGTCTCATTTTCATTTGGCTTAAAGTAAAATACACTTTCTCTTATGTATTTATTTATTTATTTCAGCATATTATTGTGGTACAGATGTTTAGGTTACATACGTTGCCTTTGTCCCACCTGAATCAGAGCTCCAAGCGTGTCCAAAATACGCTTTCTTGATTCTGCATCTTAGAGAGGAGACTGGCAAACTAGAGGTTCCCCAGAAGTGGACGAAGAGGCTGGTGAGAGGCTCAGAATCTTCCATCGCAGGCCCTGAGTTCTGAGCTCTGCAGGCCAGGGAAGGGAGGTTCAGGGGAGCAGGACGGATGTCTGCACGCACACACACACACACACACACACACACACACATGAGAAGGGCGAGCACAAGAGGTAGCCCAACCCCATATCTCTATGGTTTTGTGAAACATGTTTCATGCTTTCAGGGGAAAGTTATTCTGTGAGAAGCTCAATGCCGAGGAGACAGAGTAAAGAAACTCAGTCTGGGGTTTTCAAGAACTTGTCATCTCAAAAAATAAGAGGTCAACAAATAATAGAGGCTGCAGCTGGCTCACGATGGCAAGTACACCGTGCCATTTTCCCAGTGAGGACAAGGTTGATTCAGTAAGACCTGTTGGATCAAGGGTGGCACCCCAGTGCTGAGACCTCTGTGGGTCAGAGGGCTGGGGAGGGGAGAGAGCAGCCGGCATTTCGCCTTCTCATCAGGGAGAGGAGAACAGCTGGCTGCAACTCCGAGCTCACCTGGCCAGTGGCCTGACATTCCAGAGTGTACCTGCCAGGGGGCCTTGACTGCCTCAGGTGCGGGAGAATTCTGCAAGGGACCTACATGAAGTGTCTCTTTCTCTCTCCTTCTCCTCTTCCCTTTTCCTTTTCCGTCCTCTTTTCCCCTTTATGTCCCTTCTTCCCTACTTCCTTTTTCCCCTTTCTATTTTTCTTTCATTAAATTATCAACCACATTATGTTCATCTTAATTTTTGTCACCTTCCCTACAACCTCCAGAAATTTCTCTCAGGGCTTACGAACAATAGTAGCCTTCAATATTCCTAGAGCCAAAGTAGATTTTCTCTGGCTCTAACCTGTTACATGGAAATCATGACTTCAACTTATTTGCCCTGAATTTGGACCCTAAAAGGGGAGGCTCAGCCAAGGGTCCCAGAGGCACTGTTTTGTGTATGTGTGTGCGCGCGGTGATTAAAATTCTCTCAAATTCCTTCCCCAGCCACAGACCCCTTTGTGGTTCCCCAAGGACATCTAGGCTGAAACTACAACCTGTGCTTAATGCATGAGTTAAAATTCTTAATCACTTTCTGGAAGAGAAATCAAAGGCCTTCATGGAAGAAATCACATGCATTGAAAAACTACTGAAACGTCCATTTTTGAAAAAAAAACTAATTATCTTGTTTGCTTTTTGAACATTAAGGAAGTTGATCTTGGACATGAGAAGGGAAGAATAAGAGAAACAAGAAAGAAGAAAATGGGGGAAATGGGGCAGAAGTAAGGAGATTTTTGCGTTGTGGTAACTGGCAGAGAGTCCTGCAAATTTAAGGGATATCTATCACGGTAATGTCATTTTCACATTTCTCATGTGGCCACCGTTTCTTCATTTGCAAAGTGAGTAGGTTGGGTTAGATGATCTCTGAAGGCTCCCGTAGTTGTTAGTTAATGCAGTTAGATGCGGAGGCAAAATGATAATTATCTACAGATTTATGATTTTATGATGGAAAACCTGTTGGGAAGTAACCACAAAAAATTAAAACCAATGCGATTTCAACCTGTGGGCTAGTGATCCAATTAGGATACAAGACCAATAGCTTCCTCTATGCAAACAGTAGCCAATTGTGAAATACAATGAAAGAAGAGAGTGATTCAGATAGCAAGAGAAACCATAAAATACTATAATAAGAAATAGCTAGAAATAATGTTACAAGAATGTTTTGAATCCACGTGAAGAGACATCTTGAAGGGTCCACCAAAAGGATATGTTAAAATAAGACAAAAACATGTAAAGTGAAATTTTGTTTTTAGGAAGTTTCCATAATTTGCATGTTATTATTTTTTTTCTTGAACAAAGTGTGTAATTTTTTATTTTGTCGTTTCGTAAGACTGAATCATTAAGAGTAGCCATGGATTCTGAAAAAGACTGCTAGAAGCTGCACTAGTTAAAATTACATAGATGTGGCACAAGAGGAGATAATCAGGGTAGGGGAGCGTGGGATCCACTCTAGGAGCCAGGAATACCCAGGCACTTGGCACCCGGCAAGGCTATTTAAGTGCTCATAAATGTTACAGGCAGCGAGGATGAAAAATGTCCTGTCTGTCCTCTCTAGGACATCCTACTGTGCTTTGTACGTCAGGGAGGCCTGACATCTTCAGTTTCTTAGAGTCCTGTGTGATTCTGTTTCTCTGCCAAACGCAGACTCAGTCTTCTAAGGGAACAGAGACATGAACCCAGACATGAGCGTTTCAAGTGAGATATTGCATAGAGAGTGCTGAAATTTCTGCAGGCTCAGGAAATTCATACTTTTGCATGGGATAAGAAACAGGTTTTCATGTCATTGCTGGGAACTCAAGTCTGTCGTGACTTTTCAGAGCAGCCTCCATCCCAGGGCTGAAAGAATTAAGGACAAAACTGACCAGGAATACAGACACAATGAGGTAAACACACAAACAAAACAAATACACTCGAGGGAAATCGAACATAAACAATGTAAAAAGTACTCACTCAGAGTGAGTAGCCATGCATTTGGCTACCACTTGCAAGTACAAAGTAGAAAGCAAGCCAGAAAACACTTTTGCAACACATATGATAAAGGAATAATGACCTTACATAGGCACAGAGTTCTAAGAAATCAATAAATAAAGATGAGTGACCAGGCAGAAAAATGGTAACAAAGCACAAAAATAACCAGTGAACATTTCAAAAATGCTCAGTCTCAAAAACAATCCTTAAAAGGTATATTAAGACAAGCAAGAATGTTATTATGCATTCATATGACTGACAAATATTAAAACAAATGATAATAATCATGGTAAGAATATTGACAGTCAAAATATACTTCCATACATATCAGTAAGAGGATAAAATGGTACAACAGTTTCTAAAGTGGGCAACTGGGCAATGTGTATTAAAACTTGTAATATGTATAGCTGTTGACATTCCATTTCTAGGAATTTATACAAAGTAATAGTCACTAAATTTAAAGAGATATATAGTCATATAAATGTATGAGGCAAATATATCTGAACAAATACTATAGTGTTTCCAAGATAATATTTAAATTGAAAAAAAACATGCAGCAGACCTGGTTACAAAGTGTGAGTCTATGTAATATTTTCAACTTAAACCAAATATTTACATGATTTTATTTGCAAAGGAAAATAACTAAAACACTTTGAATTGTAAATAGTGGTTATCATTGAAGGGAGAGGCCATGAGTTTTTTTTAATCTTCCCCTTTTTTACATTTCTCTATTATTTGGAATTTTGCAATATGTAAGTATTATTTTTTAAAATCAGAAAAAATAGCAGATTTAAGTGCCAGCAAATGATAAAATTCCAATTCTAGGAATAACGTGGGTATGTTTCTCCACTAACTTTTAACCAATATGAGCTTTCTTCCCTTCACATATATCCTCTAGGAAGGTTATAACTAACCCACTACCCTTTTGCATTTTTTGATTAAGGAACCCTGGGACATTGATCAACTTGCCCCAAAATCTTTTCCAATTGCTTTCCTCTTCTGTGAGGGACCCTCCTTGTTCCTCTTTTGTGACAGCTTAGCTCTGGGCCCTACCAGTTGCCTTCCTAGGCTGGACCTGCATTGTCACCATGGAGACATCACCTTCTTGCGGTGTGGTGGGAGGCGGAGGGGGCCTCACACACAGGTGTTGAAGGAAGAGCAGGGCAGGTGGCAGCTGAGGATTAGGATTAGAAAGGGGAGCAGTGTGGGGCGGGCGAGTCCCGCTGGTGGAAGAGCAGGGCCTGGGGCAGCAAAGAGTTCATCTGTGTGCGGGTCTCGGACTATGACGACAAGTCCCTCAACAGAGGTCCTCAGCCCTCTAACTCCATCCTCTTGGTTCCTACCGCCAGGTCTTTGGGACCCTCAGTAATGATGAGGCTCCACATGCTCCTCGCCACTCTCCTTGCCATCTTCCAGGTACTGCCCGGTAAATACCAACCCTTCTGCCTGTTTTTGTCATTATTCTGTCTTTTCCCCTCCCTAAGCCAACAACAGTCGGAAAGTAAAGCCGTAGGAAGCTACTGAAAGGCCATCGCTGCACCTCAGAATCACTTATTGGGAAGTTTAAAAATTTCCTCTTGTAAGTGGCTGTCGTGCCTTAGTGGCATTGGAAGTCTTGTGGGGTACCTGTTAGCCTCTTCTGCTCCCCCTTGCCCATGAGCTGGATGATTTGGGAACCAGCTCTATGGATGCACCTGAGACAGGCATTCATTTTATTGGTCCTGACCTGAGATTTCTTTCGTTCTCGCCAGAGCAGTGACTTGAGTCGCCTGAGAATGTGAGAGCTGGGATGGGTGATGTCATTGGGAGGGCAGGTGGGGCACCTGGAGAGATGTACCAGGCAGTAGGTAGTGATTGTGTGACACACCCGACGCTCCAGCCAGTGTCCCGCCACTCCCGGAGCAGGGTCGACAGCTTGGTCGGCAGCTACGTTAACGGCGATGGCATCTTACAGCAGAGTGAGAAGGGGGAAGGTCTTGGCATCAACCCTACTTGCTGCTGCTGTTTACCTGGGAACCGCGGCCAGGCCGTCCGGAGGGTGGGCGCTCTCGCTGTCAACGCTGTTGGTCTTTCAGCGTCATACAAACACCTTTTCATATTTCAGGTGTCGCTCGGGTGCTCAACTTTGAAAGGCCCTGCTACCTGCGGGGTGGGATCTGCCTGAAGAAAGGAACCCCAAACTGTGAGCCTTTCAGGGGACCCTGCCGAGCTTTCACCGTTTGCTGCAAAATACGGAGGAGGTGAAGGAGGAAGCCCAGTGGAGGAACAGTGGCAAGGGGCTGGAGTGTGCCTCCTTTTGTCCAGATGAAAGCAAGTGATATTCAAGTCTAGATAATTGATCATTTTATCAGTAGGATTGATTAAAGGAAGATTTGTTTTTTACAAAGGGGTAGGCGTTGGGTGGGAGGAAATCACATGAATTAAATTTATATTATGGTTTAAAGGACACGAAGCATTTTTTATTCACATAACATGTTTCATTCGTAAAACCATTTTGGTTTATAAATCCCACTTCACAGATGTAGAGACCAAACTCAGCTAAATAACTGGCCCGCGATCACACAGTCAATAAATGGAGGAGCCTAATCTAAGACCCTTCTTTCAGTCATTCTACAACTATCTACCTACATGGAAGGGAGGCTGGCGATGAACGGATTCGCCACAGTGTGGTGAGGAGGTGTGAGGGCAGGGACTGGCCTTGGGGCCGCTCGCTGCAGTGGGTTAAGTGCTGAAGATGAGGAATCTCAGTGAGGGAGCACAGAGCCAGGGGCATTGTCGTGTTAGAGACACACAGCAGAAAGGCACAGGTGTCCGGAGAGACTTCCTGGAAGGGTCAGCCCCAGGTGGAGATGTGGGCTGTTGAAAGGTGGGAATTCCAGTTGCAGGTCAGAAGGCCTACAATACAAGACTGCAGCCCTGGGATAGGCATGGCTATCTGTGTCTTCCTTGGCCACTTTTCTTGTCTAGGTCTTGACATCACCTGTAGTGTCCTGAGCAAATCATCTCTCTACCACGATCATCAGTGTCCTGTCTCTAGTGAGGGCGTGACCCTGGAGATGACTGTTGCTTACTGTAATTTACAACGCAGGGTTATAGGGTGTGGGGGGATGGGAAGAGGGTGGAAACAGGAAATACTGTAAGGTGCCCAGGAAGATGGAAGACAAAGAGAAAGGATAAGATACACTAACATTGGACCCAAACCCAAACAATCACATGGAAAAGAAAAAAGAGTTAGACGGCATGTGATGACTAATGAACAAAACCAATTTTATATTGGGTCCCAGTCAATGAAGAACTAAAGAAAATTCAGTGCAGGTCTGCAGATCTGCAATGGATTATTATCAGCTGTCAATCAATGTTTAAAAAAGTATCCCACTAAAATACAACTCTCCTAGTTGTATGGGTTGATGGGACGGGGATCAAAGAAAAGAGGCAACTTGATTTGACTTGAACTATTTCTTGCAAATGCCTATATTAAAAAGAGAATTTAAGCTCAGCCATTCAGAAGCAGCCAACAAACTTATAATTGTATCATTAAGGACTTTCCAATGGAATTGACCAAATAAAGCAACCTTATAACTGTAACCAATCAAATACGTTCTTTGAGTATGTCTATGTTTATCCTATAAAATTCCCCTTGCATTTCCTGGATTGGGAGCTCCCAATCCACGTCTGGATAGAAGCTGCCCAATTCATGAATTATTGTTTGCTCAAATAACCTCTTTAAAAAAAATAGTTTTGCTGTGCCTCAGTTTACCTTTTTAACAGTACATTAAAATATCCTCATCAAACAATGCTTAATGATGAAGTGTTAGGACTATATCCTATGAATTCAGGAACAGCACATATGCATGCAATCATTGTTACTATTTAACATTATAAAGGAAAAGCAATAAGGCAAGGAAAATAGATAAAAAACAAAAATTGGAATGTAATAATACTCATTTTTTGCAATGATATAATAATCTGCACAAATCACAGGAGAGAATTTATAGATAAATTATTACAATGAATAAGATAATTTACAAAGATTGCTGGATATAAGAGCAATATAAATAAATTTAGATTTATAAACAATTGACATGCACTAATAAAAATGTATTTTTATGAAAAAAACTACTTATACCAAGCACAAATATAAGAGTTAACAAGAAATAAATCTAAGGAAATATGTGCAAAACCTTTCTAGAGAAAAATATAAACTGTTAACAATGGACATTAATATGACCTAAATATACATTTTCATAGATAGAAAGGTTCATAATGAAAAGATGTCACCTCTCCTCAATGTTAATCTATAAATCCAATAAAATTACAATAGAAATGTCAACAGGCTTTTTTTTCCTGAAGCTCGAAAAACTGCTTCTAAAATGTTTATGAAATAGCACGGAGCCAAGAATTTTTAAAAATGGTATTTTAGAAAAAAGAGAGTTGGGGATCTTCCAGCCAGATGTCAATGCTTAGTCTAATGCATATAGTAATATATTGTGATTTTACTACAAGCACAGGCAGGTGGAGCATTGTGACAGGTGTGAGCCTGGAAGCAGACCAACAGGTATGTGAAAATGTAACAGATGATGGCGACGACAGGAAGGACCATGAAATAAATTGTCCGGGAACAATTCAGGTTACTGACATAAAACTCATGCACCCGTTGAACGATGTTGCGGGAAGATTTGAATCACAAGAGATGTTTTCTTAGCCAAACGTTACGAAAGAACTGAATTCGACAGCCAAGACATAACAAAACATTTTCACGTCTGATGTTATTCAGTAAAACTACAAAGAGGAAACAAGGGAAGAACAGAAACACACTGGAAGATGCAGAACCAGTGGGCGCTTTACTGACTTCATTGCTCGAGGCCTCGGGCAGCCTCTGTGTCTGAAAGGTGTGTGAGGCGTGATGGGGCGGCACGCAGGTCATGAGTTTGGGGAACGTTCCACCCTCTGCACAAGCAGGTCACCGAAGAATAGCTTCCATTGTGCCCCTATCCTGAACGAGACTCATTTCTCATGACCATTGTTCTCATCTCAGATTTTGCCTTGCACTACGCATTCCCAGGGGAGGGAGGTTCTTGGCAGAGACACAAAGTGGGAATTTTAAGGTCTTGCATACGTCGGGTTCAGGTCCTCCTTAGCTACCCTGAGCCCTTCTTCATACCCAATTATGAGTCACGTGGCCACGAGCAGAAATGTCCCCTGCTAATCCTGAGATCCACTACGTGTTAATAGAATGAAAATATCCCTCCCTTACAAGGTTGTTGTGAGCTTCAGGTAAGTTAATATGTGTGAATGTGCTTAACAATTCTAAAGCACCCTGGGAATGGTTCTTATTGTATATTATTTATATCAGTTACTGCAGATATGTTGTTTTATATATTTTATACGCAGTACCGAAGGCCAAGCTAATATATAATAGGGTAGAACACTGTCAACAAAGCAAAAAGTGGAGGGTGCAGGAAGCTAATACTGAAAGAGAGTGGTCTCAGCATGAATCAACACAGGCAAAGAGCACACATAAGAAAAAAATCAGGCCCAGTTCTAATCTTGTGACCCCTTGAGGATTGTGAATATTCAACGATGAGCTTGTCTCCTTTCAGATGTAGTAAGCATTGGGGGGCAGGTTCAAATACCATTATTTACCATGACTATCGTTTACTGGAAAGCTTCTGTGTTTCAGTCACTGTGCAAAACCATTTTTATCTACTCTCTCATTTTGCCTTCATGTCAACCACATAGAGCAGGTAATACCACTATTCCTATTTCTTCACAAATTCGAGAGCTGAGGCTTGCAAAGTCTGAGGGTCGTCCAGGTTCATGTCATCACTAAGCAGTGGACTTGGACTTGGAAACTTGCCTCCCCGTCTCATCGTGCAGGGCCGGCCCCAAGACAGCCCTGGCAGCTGTTAACTTTCTAATATCATTTTCTGTTTCACCAAATGCTTTCACAGACACTGTTTCCTTAATCTTCACTAAAATTCAACCAGCGTTTCCTGAGCACAGTATCAGTAACAGGCCTGGGTGGCAAAAAGGTAGTTGAGGCACTGATCCTACTCTCATATATTTATATTTTTTGGGGGGGGTGGAGAAGTGAGAAGAGAGAGGGAGAGATGGGCAGAGAGAGAAAGAGAAGAGATGGTTATTATCCTGCTCAATAAGTGTTATCACAAAGGCAAATACAAATTGCTTTGGAATGTGATATCCATTAGCTTTAAGAATTGAGTATTTTATTTATTTAATTTTTTCCCCAAATACATAAGGAAATTTCATTAAAAATAAAATAGCTAAACATTTCTGGGAATGGTACAGGGCTATGAAAATGACTTTATGTTAAAAATATGCAAAATAATAAAACAGTAATTCTGGAAGCTTCAAAACCATCATCAAAGATAAAAACAAAATAACTGAAGCTTCTATTTTTTAGGGGCTCTAATCAACTTGATCATGATGTGCTTGTCTGTATGAAGGAAATGAGTACAGTGTCTAAAGAAAATGAACAGAAAGAAAGGAAGGACGACTTTTTTTTTTTTTTAACTTTGCTCATTCTACCTGAGGAATCCAGGAGATGGCGTTTCCACCCACGTTTTCTTCTACACCTTAGACTTGCACTTCAGCTCTTGGACAATAGCAGACTCAAAAAAATCCTTACCTCAGTTTTGCCAGGGTTTTGGGGAGGAGTCCTGAGAGTGGAGTGAGGGAAGGAGGCTGGCAGTTTCACCTTTAACTTTATACATTTTTATTTAATTCACCTGTTTTTAGCTCGGAGCCTCGTTGACACGTTAGCTCTGCCCCGTATTCCAAACTCACAGCCTTCTTGGTTTAGCCTTTCAAAAAATAACCTGTCCACCATCCACCAAGGTGGTAGCAGGGTAGGCAGGCAGGGAAGGAGATGAATCAGGGTCAAAACTCTCCTTCTTCGGACTGTCATCTACTCCCACCTGGGCCAGCCTAGCCCTGCCTCTGAGCCATAGGTACCCGGTGCCTCCCACTCCTCAGTCTTCCTGGGGTCCTGAGCATTTACTGGCTCGGTTCCCTCCCACTTCCATTTTGTAGGAACATTTTGTAGCATTTAGAAACTAAAATCTGAGCACGAGGTCTATACTCACTGCTACTGAGGTGCCACTGTTGTTTGCTTTTCTAAATGGTGAAAGTTAGGAAGCATAATACTAATAGCGTGTTTCCCCCAAAATAAGCCCTACCCATAAAATAAGCCCTAGCAGGATTTCTAAGCATTTGCGCAATAGAAGCCTTACCCCCCAAATAAGCCCTAGTGATGGGCGTGGCTACGCACCGCATCTGCACAGCCCACGCATTTCGTCATGGAGCGGGAAAGAAGACGAGCAGCCCTTCTCATCTGCCCCATCGTGACAGCTACCATCCCAGAGGTGACCGGAAAGGTGCGGGCAGCCCCACCAACAAGGGTCGGCTCCTCCTGTCAGGTCCCGGCCACCCTGTGCGTGCTGCAAGCTGAGGCTTTGAGGGAAAAATAACACATCCCCTGAAAATAAGCCCTAGGGTGTCTTCTTAAGGAAAAATAAATATAAGACCATCTTATTTTGGGGGAATCACGGTATTCATTCATTCACTCCTGCACACATATTTATGTATCTGTAGACACATTTTAAAACTCCATGTTCCACGTTGATACCTTCAGCCCAGCATCAGAGCACTCACCACAGCTTCCCCATTCCCTTATTTTTAACTTTTTCTCTGCCTCAGTGAGAAACCTGGCTTTTATTATTTATAGTATGTTTTCTTATTTGTTAGACTTCAGTATACAAATAGTTTTAAGACAGCTAACCCATACTGCTGTGAGAAACAAATATAGCAGCTAGAATATTGTACAGATGGAAAAACAATATAAAGTCTTCTCAGCTTTATGGTAACCAGTCAAAACAGTTTTTAAAAGTTACTTAGGTCAATGCCTTTCTTCCTCATTTCCTTTGGTGTGGTCATATGGTCAATTTGCAATGCAGTTAGATTCATTGGTCACAAGCTGCATTCCACTTTTTCTCCCCCTGTTGGGTAATTTTTAAAAATTTAAGTATAGTAAAATTCAGATTTTGTGGTTTAGACTTCAAAGGGATTTGCAAGTGCAAAGAGTTGGGTATCTACTCCCAGGGCCCTCACTCCCCTAACCCCATTCCTTTGTGCTGCTCCTTTATAGACAACCCCTCCTGTGACCCTTAACCCTCAGCAACAACTGATCTGGCTTCTGATCCCATAGTTTTGCCTTTAGTGTCATATAACCGAAATCATACAATCTGTAGCCTTTAGGTCTGGCTTCTTTAATTCAGCAAAATACCGTTAAGATCCATCCACATTACTGTACGAATCAATTATGTTCCCTTTTTATTGCTGCATAGTATTTCATTATATGATGTAACACAGTTAATTCATTGGTTGAAGGTCATCGTGCTATTTATAATTTTTGGCAACTGTGAATAAAACTTCTATTAACATTTGCAAACAAGTTTTCAGTGTGAACATACGTTTTCATTTCTCAAGGGTAAATATCAAAGAGTGTGATTGCTAAATCATATGGTAACTGTGTTTTTAACTTTACAAGAAATCGCCAAACTGTCTTCTAGAGTAGCCATAGTATTTGCATTCCCACCAGCAGTGTATGAGAGTTCATTACTAAAAGAAAATCTCTAAGAGAAAAGATGATTAAGAAATTGTAACCGGAATGTTTTAAAGTGGGAGACATAAGTTACTGTTGAATATTGGATTTCCTGGTCTAATCAGCAGGCTTCTGTAAAATTCAAATCTTGTCTATGCTGAAAACGATTCCTTGGGTTCTACGAAAATGATTCGAAAGGAATCTTACTATTTGGAAAGACACGTTTGGAGAGAAGAAGAAATAATCACTCTCTAAGTCTTGGTCCTCTGTAAACCAGTGGGTTGGTTTCGGTAATGTCTGAGTTCTAATTCTATGATTAATGCCTAAGTGCCTCTAGTTAAGTCTTTCTGCACCTTTAGGCCCATCTGACCAACTTATTTCCCTAGCTTTTTAACAATCAACTGGGAGCCATTGCTTGAAACTCAGGAGTCATTATGGAGCAGAAATACATAAAAGTGAGAACAAAATCTCTCTGACTTTTTTGCATATAGTCCACACACACACACACACACACACACGTGGGTGTGCCCTTCCCTGCCCCCATGCACAAAGCCCTTATAGAAAACACAAAGATTCATGGACATGTCTTGGAGATTGTCCATTTCAGTGGTGACAGGCACAGAAACTGAGACCGAGAGAAAGAAAGGCCTCATCCAAAATCAGCCAACTGGTGAGTGGCATGACTAAACCCAGAACCTAAATTCTCCCTGCTCCAGCGCTGAAGTACGCATGCCCTCAAAAAGGCCAGACGCAGGGTCCACGTGGGGCCTGTCGCCTTTATTAAGCAGAAGTCAGAGACAGCGATTCTCTCGTGCTACCCTGAGGACTCTCGGGCTGCGGCGGCTACAGCCGACAGCAGTGTTTGTACCGACTCTTGCATTCTGCAGGCAGGATGGAGCAGCCGTGGGTCTTCTGCGGTTTGCAGGCACCGCCCATCTGTGCACATTGAAGAGATTTCACCTTTCTTCTGTACCCTGTAGGGAAAGAGGGGGTAAAGAGACAAAGAGATAAAATATTATGTAACCACAGTTACTAGAATCCAGTCTTATTTAGCAGGCATGGGCAAATGGCAGTCCCCAGGGCCCAAACTCACTCTCTGCCTGTTTTGTTACAACCTGCAAACTTAGAGAGGTTCGTAGTACATTTCCGAATTGTTGAAAACAATTCAAAGAAAGTGTGTGCTGACACACGAAAATTATATAAAATTCAAATGTCAGTGTCTATAAGTAAAGTTTGAGAGTGAGACAGCCACGCCCATTTATGTGCATATCGCTGTGGCTGCTTTCACGCTACAAAAGGCACAGGTGACTTACGACCTGGTCTTTCACGGAAAATACTTGCTGACTGTTGCAGTAGTCTCTTTGGATTGTGCCATAAGGTTAGGAATATGATTCACTTCTCTTCACATGCTTTCCATAAAAGCCTCCTCAGGTGCCTTCCTCCTTCTCAGGAGGCGGCGGCACTGCACAAGTGCATAGTGCAAATGAGGCAGCAAGTACTGAGCGAATGGATGACTGAGGTGTCCTGCCGTACCCTGGCTCCCAAATGCTGTGCCTCCCATGTGCTGTGACGTGTGAATCGTCTCCTAAACTGTGGTCCTCTAAATGCCACCGCCATGGCTTGTGAAAAACACCTGTCGCCCGAGGCTCTAGTGAGTTAGGCTCTAAAGAAAACAGTAAGAGACCAAGAAGGTTGACTTTAGCAGTTCAGCGAGGACGTCTAGAGAGCAAAGGAGAGAGAATGTCAAACCATTCCACCACGAGGAAAAAACAAATAAGAAAAGTGTTTCTATCAGAATTTATGGCTTTTAACGTCCCTGTGTTGTATTCTGTCATGGGATTAGTTTAATAAGAAAATAACAAAGTCACTGTGTTGTGATGGGATGTGTACTCAGCTGGAAATTAGAGGATTTGGCTTCTGATTTTTGCTTCACCACAACTATAGTTATGGGCAAGCAGGTTTTCCTCTGGCAGCCCTAGATTGTCCTAATTTTTCACAAGAAGAGAAGGATAAAGATATAGATTCAGATATGGACTCATATCTCCACCTGCATCCGTATCCATATCTACAGCTATCTGTCATGTGTCTGCCTGTCTGCATCAGTGATCTTGTCTGTCTTCTCTCTCTCGCTCACTCCCTCTGTCTCTTCTCTCTCTCTCTTTCTCACAACCAGGCTGTTCACCAGGTAGATCTGGCTCTCTATTTGCTCCACACAGGTAGGACTGTCTCCCTACCTTTGTCTGATTGGGCGGGGCCGTGAGACTTCTTTGGTGAATAAAGTTTGAACAGAAGTGCTGTGTCCTTTCAGGCCTGGAGCCCTCAATTGTCATCATTAGGCGTGGAGCTCTCTGCTTTGCTCAGCAGTGGCCAAGCAGGTACTTTGCTCTTTTAAGATGGCAAGATTTGGACATTGTTTTCACACCAGCGTCACCTGGCCCAGGCTGATGTGTGCAGAAAGTTGCTATGAAATGTGACACTCCCAGTTAAATTTGAATCTTAGATAATCAATGATTAATCTTTCAGTAGAAGCATGTCCCAAATATTGCACAGGATGTACGACATGCCCTTACTAAAAATTATTTATTGTTTATATATAATTTAATAAGTAAATTTATTTTCTGGGATCGTTGAGTATTTAGTAAGATTATAGTCTTTGGGACCAAACCAAATTGGGCTTGAGTCCGGGCTACCGTACACACATTCTGCATGACTTTGAACAAGGTATGTCACTTCTTAGTCTCACCTTTAAGACAGGGCCCCAAATACCTACCCCACAAATAGTGCTATGAAAAGTATACACAGGACAGTATGTTAAAAAGTTTTTCTCATGATGTTTGGTAAGGAGAAGGTGGTCAATTGTTAGTGTTGTTGTCTGGGTTCACAGGGAAAGGGTCTGAAAACTGTGAAGTTTGTTTTAAATGTCACAACTATTAGTTATGTGTGTTATCTGTCATTACTCCTAGTGAAAGGTAATCTTAAGGAAATGTTTTCAATGTCTTTAATCTTCCTTTCCTTATTTGTACAACAGAGTGTGTCGCACATGCCACGCTGCTCTCAGCAATGATACTGCCCAGTCATGACCCGTCCCAGTGCATCCTTTGGATGACGCACCAGTGTGGCCCACGCCGGCCCCAGGCACGTCCCCCATACCATCCCTCCAGGTGGACCCACAGCTCACCTGATGCTGTCTGGGTGAGACATACGAGGAGGAGAAAGAGAAGGAACAGCAGCCTCATGCTGGGAAGCGAGCCGTCAGGAGTGTGAGACGACCTGGCAGTGTCCGAGGGTGGCTCGTTCTTCAGTGCACATCAATGAGGACAGGTAATCTGGGAGAGAGCTTGGAAAATTCAGCTAGAGAGGAAAAGCTGACATCCGAACACAGACATTCAAACAGGGCCTGGGTGTGATCTGAGATGCTTCATCTACAGACACATGATTACAGATCCAAGTTTCCTCCTGTCAAAAAGGAAGGGCTTTCCAGGAAGTCTGCATTTATTTTCTAGTGGATTTTCATTTCTGTTTATGGCTCTGAGGTTAGGTGCCCCCCTTCTTTTAAGAATAAATCATTACAAAACAATGATTTGGAGGATTCATTCATTTATTCATCCACCCTCATTTCATGTCCATGCCTCTGTCTCCTTTCCCTTTAGAAATACAAAGAAAATCATCCTTTTTAGAGGCTAAAAAAAGGAGATGAAATTTTGTACATGGAAATTGCCTTCTCTCTTTTTTCAAGTTCAATAATTCTTTTGCTACTTAAATTAAAAGAGAGAATGGTTCTACTCCAGGGAAGCTCTTACCTTGCCAACATCTTGTGTGCATCACCACAGGGTAAGACCTTATGGACCAGAGAATTCCTTAACACAGGCATTTGTGGCAAAGGAAGTAAACAGCAGAAAGTATACAAAGTAAAACATTGGAGTGCCTCCTCGTCTCTCCCCCCTCCCTGATCCCTGTGTTGCTTTATATTGTTTCTAGTCTCTCTCCTCCACTGTACTCTGATTTTCTAAATTAGCAGGTGCTGTATTATCTCACTTTCTCAGTGCCTTGAGCAATATATCTGGCATAGAGAAGGCATTCAAAGATTTGTTTCGATGAATGAGTAACTGGATGATAGAATCATCATGTGGATGAATAAATGGATGGTGGGAAGGAGGAGGGAAGAAAGGAGGGAAGGAAGTACTATGGTCTGAAGGTTTGGATGTTTGTGTCACCCCAAATTCTTATGTTGAAATACTAACTTCCAAGGCGATGTTATTAGGAGGTAGGGCCTTTGGGGGTGATTAAATCATGGAGTTGGAGCCCTCATGAATGGGATTACAGTCCTTATAAAAGTGACCTAAAGGAGCTTGTTTGTGAGAAAGAAGTGGGACCTCACCAGGCACAGAACCTGTTGTTGTTTTGATCTTGGACTTCCAGCCTCCAAAACTGTAAGAAATAAATTTCTGTTGTTTATAAGCTACCCAGTTTACGGTATTTTGTTATATCAGCCCAAAAGGACTAAGAAAGGAAGGAAGGAAGGAAGGAAGGAAGGAAGGAAAGGAGGGAGGGAGGGAGGGAGGATGGAACTCAGCAAACCAGACCTGCATCTCTAGGAGTGGTCACCCTACATTAATAATACTGGTGTTGAGAAGCCAAAAGGTAGATTGTTGCTGAGATGCAGACATCAAAGAAATCATCCAGACTCTGAAGTATGCCATGGTCTTTGGAGGAATAGAGACAAAAAAATTTTCCTAATAGTGAGAGAGCCTTAGAATCAGACAACCATGAGTTCAGAGTCTTTGCTTTGTTATTCATTGGCCGAATGATCTTATGCAAATAACTTAACCTTTTCAAGCTCCAGTGTCTTCTTCTGTTCATGTGGTCATGGTTACAGTGTCAATCCCCAACTCTCTGTCTCAGTAAAAGGGGCTTGGGAGGAGTGGATGGCTGACCAATACCTCTCCATGCAGAGAGTTGTGTTTTCACTAGGCATTTCAACCCAAACTTCGAAAAGAATATTTTAGCCAACTTCTGGGTCCCCGAAAATATACAAGATGTCAGTTTCTTCCACCAAGGGCTAAAATGTCTCAGAAAAAAAATTTAAATTTAAAACTGAATGGGGCCAAGTTGTGCCTTTTGGAGCCCATGGAATTAGAGGCTGGTAGTGAAACTTTGGCCATTTTTGATGTGGAAAAAAGATGGTCCTAGACAAGTCCTACAATTGTAGCCACACACACACACACACACACACACACACACAAATTTCCCATTGAACTTTACTTATTAAACATTACCATGACTTATGTTTGTATAATTAAAAAAAACAACATTAAAACTCCTCAAACCATCACTCCAGTTAAAGGGAATTTTCCTGAACACCCCTCATGTGCCAGAAAACTTGGAAGTGGTATCTTGGTTGACCCAATGTCCATGTGAGATACGTATTTCCTTTGAGCAAGTCAATGTAGGTCATACAACTAGCAATCAAGCCAGGATTTGACCCATATCTATCTGCTGCCAAAACTTTTGCTTATCTTACAGTCTTTCTTGCTAAAAACAGAATGATAATATGTGCTGAATGAAGGAACATAGCTATGTATGATAAACTGTTTCTCAAGGGTCTCTTTAACAAAGGCACCAATCCAATCCCATTAATGAAGGCTTTGATCACTTCCCCAACCCCCCACTTCTTAATACTATTGCATTGGAGATTAGGTTTCAATATGTGAATTTGGTGGGGGACACAAACATTCATAGCAAATGATGATGATGATGATGATGATGATGATACTAGAAAATGAAGTATAGACTGAGAGCTGTTGTCCATAGTCCCAACTCCTACACTTCTTGTACACCAAAAGCAACCCTCTTCATGGCCTCTCACTGCACCTTCAACCCCAGATGGCTTTCCTGAAAACCTACCTTGCAGTTAGTTGGCTTCTCCACCCTCATAGGCTGAATGCTGCCTGTCTGTTCAGGCAGAGACACCTGAAAGTAGCTGCCCATTACCACATAATGAGGCATCCGATCAACAATGGGCAGAGGGAGGGATGGGTGAGGCTTTGCAGGACACATCATGACCTTGTGGACAGCAATAAGGCTGGAGTGGCACTGAGAGAAAGAAGGAAGTAGGGACTGGGTGGACACCCCTCTTGAAGGGTATCACCAAAAAGCTGCACAAAGACAAAAACCAGCAGCTGAAGGGTGATGTGTATCAAAGAAGAGGTGTTTGTTTTTAGTTTTTAGAGGCTGAATAGAGGGGGGTGAGAGGTAGAGCCGATGAGAGAAGGGATAGCCAGAGTCCTGTCCTTGAGTATGCAAGAGAAAAGGGGTCCAGGACCCAAGTGGAAAGTGGCCCTGGACTAGAACATGTGCAGCCCATTCTGGTGATTGTCGACTCCATGATTCACAGAGAAAAGCAGCCTCTTTGATGCTGAGATCATAAAAACATTCCTCCCATGAAGAAGTCATAAAAAGACACTTAGAAATGTTATGACAATAAAACACTGAATTTTTTAGGGTAAAGCTTACAAGTAGTAAAAAAAGAAAAAAAATTAAAATTCCAGTAACAACAATAAGGTTTTAATGATCAGTAAACCAAATCACATTTAAAATCAGATAAAGGTTAGAAAGTAAATTAAGCTAAAAAATAAAGAATACAGAGGGTATAAAATATAAGAGATAATTAGATTAAGGTAAAACAAAAGCAATAAAATGAAAAGGTAGAAGCATAGGAAGAAAAGTTTATTGGTATTAACAAATAGGAACTCAGAAGTGGGAGGAAAAATTTAAAAATGGAAACTATTAATATACGAAATAGAATAAGGATTTTGGAAGTCAAGGAAAAGCTTTACTATTGAGAAACAGATAAAAAAAGGAGCTGCAGGCAGCAACAGACCGAAGATCTCCAATGGTGGAAAACGCACGGTCTCAGACAAGGGTGCTCCCTGCTACTGCTCTTCCCTTCCAGGGACTTCCGGAGGCCGTGTAAGCCCCACGTACTAACCGCCCCTTGGAGTCACTCATTGCTGGGTTTCTCTGCACCTGTAAGAGCTGCCCACGTTAATAGACTGTTTTTCTCTTGTTAATCTGTCTTCTGTCAGTTTAATTTCCATGGTCCCAGCCATAGAGCCCAGGAGGGTAGGGGAAAAACATTGTCCCTCCCCCAACACCCCTCATGGATCCTAGTCCCTGGCAGCCTCCATAACCACCTCCTAGTAAAACGCTAAAACTTTTATTTATTTATTTATTTATTTTGAGACAGAGTCTCACTTTGTTGCCCAGGCTAGAGTGAGTGCTGTGGCGTCAGCCTAGCTCACAGCAACCTCAAACTCCTGGGCTCAAGCAATCCTACTGCCTCAGCCTCCCGAGTAGCTGGGACTACAGTAAAACTTTTATTTTTAAAAACGTAGATTTATTCAGCACTTATTTTCCTTCCCCTCCATGTTATCTGTGTCCCCCAGGGCCTAATCTTTTAAAATCAAATGTCTACTGTGTAGGCTTAAACAAAAGAGCAATTTTCTCCCTAAATGAAAGTTAATTATCTGCCTATTACTCAGGAATGAATGGAATAGTTAAAATCAGCACTTTTTTCCCCCTTTTGGTCCCTTATAGAGCCATTATTGTTTCACATGAAGTGAATTTTAGAGTCTAATCTTACTTTGAAGTCCCTGACCAAGCAGGCACCCTCCAATGCAGACCTCTCTGCTAGTAAAACGTGACTCCCTCACTGTCTGCGCTGTGTGTCCTCCCACTGCCCGGCCAAGGATGTTTGCTGTCTGGACTCCAGGGAAGCTGCAAGTTGATTACCGTGTTTCCCCGAAAATAAGATCTACCCATAAAATAAGCCCTAGCAGGATTTCTAAGCATTGGCGCAATATAAACCCTACCCCGAAAATAAGATCTAGTGATGGACGTGGCTACCCAGCGCATCTGCACAACCCATGCATTTTGTTGCAGAGCGGTAAAGGCAACGAGCAGCCCTTCTCATCCGCCCCATGAGAGCTCTGTTGCTCCACACGAGAGATTGGGGCCGATGGTTCTAAAGTAAATAGAGTCCAAGAAATTCAGGACGGAATTCAGGGTTTGGAGAGTTATGATGATGTTCCAGAAGACAACTTAACTCTATTTGAATAAATTTAGATTGTTGCACCATACTTAAAAAAAAAATAACACATGCCCTGAAAATAAGCGCTAGGGTGTCTTCTTGAGGATAAATAAATATAAGACCCTGTTTTGTTTTTGGGGAAACACAGTATGTGCATCCACCTACACAAGGCATTTCTAGTCTGTGTTGGCACCGATTCTTTGTGGAGAAGCTCTATAAGCCTCAAGAGATTATTTGTGAACTAAATTGAATATAGCAGTATATAATATACATATTGACTAAAGAGCTATGTAAAATACACAGTCAGGCACGTAAAACTGAAGCAAAATCGGCAGGTTTGAAGCAAACGGATGTGCCCAGCTGAGGCTGGGTAAGAGGTGTCTGTTGCAAGGAGCAGAACCAGGAGCTGCTCAGACGGTGGCGAGATTTATTCACTTGGTGGCCTGGGAGTGGGTTCCTCAAGGGAGCGGGGGCCTAACTGGGTCTTGAAGGGTTTTGGGGTCACATTTACGGAGATCTAGGTTGCACAGGAGGGGGCAAGGCAGGGCAGATGCATGGGGGACAGGACAAAGGGGGCCAAGTGGGAAGACTGGGGTCCAATTTACTCAGAGCCTAAAATTCTGCAAAAGTTAATGGATCTTGAGAAGCCCACAAATTAAGCGTGGTGTGCTGTGGCGGCGCTGGGCGCTTACATGCAGAGTCTCTAAGCCAGTGGTCACCTCGATGGGGCTCTCTGATGGCTGCGTGAAACACCACACCATCACCGGGAGGTCGGGGTTCTTGGATTTTGAACAAAGTGCTTTAATTGGGTTCACATTTTGTAAATAAATCTCAAGGGAACAGTTTCTCACTCCGTAGTGGTCTCAGCAGTGGGCTGTTTTTTTTCTCACTCCTATTTCAATCTCCTGCAGCATTTTTGTCTGGGCAGGAAACACCTGCCAATCTCTTCCCAGTCACGGTAGCATCGGAATGGAAAACAGAAGCCGGCATCCTCAAGGCAAGATAAAGGAAATAGTCCTTTTGCGAAGAAACCTGGAGAAAAAAGAAAAAGCATAGAGAGAAACTCAAGCACCAGGTTGGGAAGTTCCAAACACGCATTAGTATCCCTCCTGGTAAACTCCTGGGAGAAAAGCTTCCATCCAAGGATGGGGCTACATGATCATGATGATTTGGCCTGGGATTGTCACTTCTCGTGGCTCATTTTCCTACAAAGGGATTGGCACTTGTGTGTTGCTAGCAGTACCTGTTCTCCACGAAACAGATTGCTGAGCATTCTGATGGTGGCAGAGAGATTTGGGCCACTCGATGGGTTTAGGTGGGGGCCTGTCAGGGGTTTCATGCAAATCTGTCCCCTTTATGAAAAAATAGACTAGAGGCTACAGGAGGTCAGTAGTTACAAAACACAGGTCGGTACATCCCAAGTTGGAAAAAGCAAACGGGAATCCATTTGTTTTCCTTTCTTCCAAATCACTTGGTTGATTAAGTATTTGAGCTTAGGCGGGAAGAGAAGATGTAGTAATTGTTTTATAAACATTCAATTTATAAATATTTAATCATCAGAGTGCTATCACATAAAGATGATAAAGTCACAAAACAAGAGATTTACAGTATTTCTTATTTCTAATATTTTTTCTTCTCAAGTTTCTTCTTTTCCTCTTTATCCTCCCTCCGTCCCTCCCTCCCTCCCTCCCTCCCTCCCTCCCTCCCTCCCTCCTTCCTTCCTTTTCTTTATCTCTTATTCAATGCCCTGCATTGATTTCTCTTTTTACTTCTCCTGGTGTCAATGCCAACGTGAGATAAAGGAAGAGGTGGCCGTCAGGTAGGTGATGCTCCACTCGTGCAAAGCAGGGTGTGCTGGGGAACAGGGAAGAGACCACGTGGGGGCACCAGTGGCCGAGGTTTGCCATGGGAGGGTCCCAGGCATATTATGAGTTTCTCTAGGTGGAAAAAAAGTCCCCCATTTAATTGTAAAAGGATATACATATAAAAGAATAACCTGAGTTTCTATCCTCGAAGTAAAGTTAATTCTTCTACTGCCATTGAAAGAAGCACCTGATTTTTGCCAAGAGGCCGTGGTGAGCCTCGCGGGTATTTCAGGCCGGGCAGAGAAAGCACAAAACTCTGGCATCTCCTTAAGGCCTCGCCCACCTTCAGTGTTAAAGGGAGGATGCTCAGTTTTAGAGAGCAGCGCAAACAAGCTGTTTGGCCTAGAGGATGAATGAGTCATAGCCGGCAGCAGACCCTCAAATTATGTCGACCCTCTTATTCCTCAGACCCGTCCTTACCTGAAGCGAGCAGCAGGGATAAAAACGGCAACGTGAAGAACAAGTCTCGGATCCTCATGGCTAATGCTGACAATCTAAGTGACAGGCAAGGTGGGAGAGAGGTGAAGTTTTCCGGTTTATAAACAGGAAAGGAACAAGGTTACTGACAAAGGGGATGTTTGCAATTCTAGTAAAATCACACAATGATGGAAACGTAGCATCTTTCATTCTAGAACATATGACGTGTCACTGAACCCACTCGTGGGCATATGCCCCAGACACGTCCGCTGTCCGCTTCCATCTGAGACACGGAAAACACACCCACGACCGGTCCTTCTGAGGAGGGAAGAGCACGGGAGGGAGCTAAGCTGGGCTTGTCTCCATTTGGTAGCAATCCCAGGATGATATCTGGCTCGGATTTAATCCGTTTCCAAGGTGGCATTTATTGCTCTTAATTTTCTGTCCTCCCCCCAAAAACCACGAGACAGAATGAGGCCAAAATGGTGTTCATTCAGGTCACTTAGCTGGGGTGGGTGAGGACTTGAGTCAGGACTTGGTCAGACCAAGAATAGCTACTCTTGGTGTTTGGATAGGACCAGAATAGGTTAATTTTCCATCCTGAGAGAAGGGAAGAAAGGTGAGCCACCTTCAAAGGGAAATGACCCCATGGCTCTTGGATTTTTATGTGGCATTAACACTTATGCGAAAGGCCTCTTAAATTCAATGCTAGCTTAATACTATAAAGATTATGAATTAAGAAGCTATCTCCATTTCTTATCTTCAGAGAAAGAGAAGGTTGGGGTAAAGTAACAGACCAGATTGCTACCTTCTTAGTGTCTCTGACACGTTCTATGCAAATGAAGATTCTAAGAATGTACGTTTATGACTTCAGGTTGTTCATGGATCAGAATCTTTCATGTCCAGAACTCAGGCCTTGAAGACAGCTCCATGCTTTGTGGGGCATAAACTTGCTCTGTTTTTCGTAGGATGGCCCTTCGGAGGTATGTGATGAACTAATAAAGAATTAAACCTTGAACTGTAAGGATACATTCCCTAACAGTGCAGGTTTATTCCTGTCATTTCTGCTGAGAAAATACTTTTGGAGCAGAGCTCTCCTGGAGATGCGAAATCACAGAGCAGAGACAACATGCCCTCCAGCCCCACTCAAGACTGGACCTGCTGGTCATAAATTCCAAATTGCAAATCTGAAATAAAATAGGTCCTTCATGTAAGACTGAGCTCAGGGGGTCCCCTGAAGGAGGTCAAACGGGCATATGTGAACCTTGGGTGCATCTATGAAGAACATCATATAAAGTTCAGTGACATGTCTATAATGTATCACCATTTTTTCTCCTTCAAACAAATGCAGGTTTAGATCATTTGTGCTACTAATTTTATGCTCGGTGCATGATTTGAAACTAGTATACAGTCTGCCCTTCTTATCTGTGGGCTCTGCGTCCATGGATGTAACCGACTGTTGATCAAAAACATTCAGAAAATATTTGTCTGGACATGTACACACTTTTTTGTTGTCATTATTCCCTCAATAATACAGTGTAACAACTATTTACATAGCATTGACATTGTCTTAGGTATTAAAAATAATCTAGAAATGATTTGAAGTATATAAGAGGATGTGCCTAGGTTATATGCAAACACTACACCATTTTATATTGAGACGCCCCGACTTGGGCATCTCAAAGCATCTGAGGATTGTGTTATCTATAAGAGATCCTGGAACTAACCCTCATGTCTTCAAGCTCACACATTCTTTCTTCTGCTTGGTCAGTTCTGCTGTTGAGAGATTCTGATGCATTTCTCAGTTTGTCAGTGGAATTCCAAAGCTCCAGAATTTCTGCTTGATTTTTTTTATTATTATTTCAATATCTTTTAAAAATGTCTCTGATAGGCTTCTGAATTCCTTCTCTGTGTTGTCTCAAAGTTCGTTGAGCTTCTTCAGGTCAGCTATTTTGAATTCTTTGTCCGAAAAGTCGCATATCTCCATCATTCCAGAATTGGTCACTGGTACCTTGTTTAGTTTGTTTGGCGAGGCTGCGTTTTGCTGGGTGTTCTTGGTGCTTGTGGATGTTCATTGATGTCTGGGCATTAAGGAGTTAGGTATTTGTTTTAATCTTCACAGTCTGGTCTTGTTTTAACCTGTCTTTCTTAAGAAGTCTTTCCAGATATGCAGAGAGAATTGAGTATTGTGATCTAAGTCTTTGGTCACTGCAGCACTACCAGCACCAGGGGTACCCTAAGCCGAGTTATGACTCTTGCAGACTCCTGGTGGTGCTGCTTTGGTGGCCTTTGCTAAGGTATGGGAGAATTCCCTGGATTGCAGGCAAAGATTCTCCCCGTCTTCCCTCCCTTTCTGTGCTGGGCTGCTGCAGCTGGGGGAGGAGTGATGTGGGTGCTCCCTTATGGCCACCAGCACCAGGTTGCACCGGAAGCCAGCCCAATTTTACCCAAAGCCTGTGAGGACTGTTGCCTGGCTACCTCTGATGTTTATTCATAACCAAAGGGCCCTTTAATCAGCAGGTGGTGAATCCTGCCAGGACTGGATTCTTCTCCAAGGAGTTATTTCGAAACCAAAGTGCATTTACCCAGAGATAGATTATATGCACATTAAGTGAAAAGTTAATATAAAGAAATAGAGAGCTTCTTATAAATACAGGATACATCATATGTCATGATTTAACCACCATGCCATCCGAAGGAGAGAGGGCAGGGCAAGATAGGCACCTTGTTTCTTCCCCTCACAGTCTACGGTGACTTTCTTTTAGACATTTGCTTCCCACTTCTTGCCTTCCACGCTATATTGTCCTGATTTCCTTGTGCCTTCAAACAGGCCTTATTTTTTTTTCATAGCATTTACTTGGATCATATCATGTCTAGATGTAAGAAAATCCTCTGTCCAACTCAACTTTGCCATTCAATTTATAGTTTACGAAGCAATGTCTCTCCTCCGGGGCCAGTTGGTAAACGAATAAGACAAAGTCCACACCTGTAGGTAGAGGTCTTATAGCCAAATGGGGAATTAAAAATTCACCCACATGTGCACGAAGCAGAAACCACAAGAAAGGGAGCCCTTGTGCAGAAAGGAGGGTAGAGCTTCCCTCTCTGGGTGGATGGATTAGTCATGGTTCCTTGAGGGAAGTGAACTTTGAGTTGGGAGTTGATGAAGGGGGAGTGCTTTTTAAAGAAGATGTGGGGTAGGTAAGGGCGTAGGAGGCAAGTGTCAAGACTAACTGGGGAAGGTGGAAGGACGCAGGGAACTGATGCTGACATATCTGGAAAGCAGGCAGGTCCCCAGATCCTTGGTGTGAGGAACTTAAAAGGATGTCCTAAGGACTTCAGAGATTGGCCTGCCCTAAACCAACACTGCATGATCAGCACAATTACTACAAGGCAAGGTTCTTTGTCTTAGCACAAAGGAGTTTAATTTGGTTTACACATCACATGTCTTTGCTGACAGAGCCGCGTGGCCACGCGGGTCCCTTGTGGCTTCCGGGCTCATTTCTTCCTGCAGCATTGGAGTCTGGAAAAGCCGCAGGTGCCGATCTGGTTCCACCTCTTAGGGCAAGAAACCGGGATACACATGCCTCTATTCCGGGTGCAGCTAATGGGATTTCTGATATTTTTCGAAAAACCTGGAAGGAAGTGAAAAACAAAAAGGATAATAGAGTGTTAGAGTTCAAAACCCCATGCCAGAAAGGCTTTGCATAAACCCCCAAGGGGTTTCCTTCTCCTTCCTCAATGATGATGATGAAAGTTCAAACTAGTATACAGTCTAGTTTATATACTACACTGTAGTCTAGTATACAGCCAGGGGCATCTACTTTTAATCTTTGGGTTTCCAAATCATTGAGCCCTTTAAGTACTTGAGCTGAGTAGAGAAAGATGCAGCTCAAAGGGTGGGAATTATTTGATGTGATCTTAGTACTGAAGTGACTCTAAACAACAAAAAATATAATTAACAATAATTAACAGTAGACGTAAACGTTCATAATGGATTGCTTCTAATATCTAAATCTGGGTCTAAGTCTCTTCCTCTCTTTCCTGCTTCCTTCCTCCCTCCTTCCTGGTACTGTTCTAAGCGTTGGGATATTGCAAGGTGCCTCTCAGAGCACCGTTGCTCTTCCGTGACCCACAACCCGTAAGCAAAACTGCAAAAATGAGGCCTTTTCACTATAATTTCTACCTGAGCAGTTTTCTTGGGTCTCAGGGAGGGAGAAATTTTCTTTCGCCCTCTCTCTGTCTCTCCCTTCCACCCTCCCTTCTTCCTTCATCCTTTTTATTCTATTTCCACAATGTCAAGGAGAAATAAAGGTGAGGCATCCAATTTTAAAAGTTGTTATCACAGGCTGTCCTTGCATGGGGCTCTAGGAGTGGCCCTGTAGAAGGGACCTTTCTTGAGGACCTTTGATCTGAAAAGACTAAGGGACTGAGTGTCCCAAACAGGGGTTCTCAAAGTGTAGTCTGAGTCTTATGACTCTATGGAATTCTCTAGGTTACTCAAATCTACACTTTAAATATAAAAATGTATAAAATGACATATTGTGCTTCTTTCTTTGGATAAAATTAAAATTTCTTATGTTTATTTACAAAAAAAAGGTCAACTAAGAGGTTTCAACCCTGGTCTTATCAGCCTTAGCATGAGGAGCAGGGAGGAGACAAGATTGACAAGCTATTGGGTTCCTTTGCATCGGCCAGGAAAAGGCAATCAGGTGTCCACTGGGAGCCTGTCACTGCTACCTGTCAGGTGTCCACCAAGGCCCTTAACCTCCACTCCCATAGAAGGAAATGATGCCTCATTCTCCTAAGCAGGTCACACAATGCACTTGGTCTAAAAGTATACTGAGAAGAGAGAGAGAAAGAGAGGCAGAAGGAGACAAAGAGAGAGAAAGAGAGAAAAGAAAGAGGCAGACAGAGAGAGAAAGAGAGAGAGAGGAAGGGAGGCAGAGAGTGAGCCTTTACCCCATTCTTGCCATCCCTCCATCCCTATTTGCCTGGCCCGCCTTACCTGGAAGAGGCAACAGGAACACCAAGAGGACCATGAAGAGGAGATGCAGGATCCTCACGGCTGGTGAGCTCTTCCTCAAACTGAGACTGCAGAGGAAGTGGAGCTGTCCACCTTATAAAGGCCCAGGCACCCGGTCGCTGGGTGGCATTCATCAGGGGCCCTGGCCCCAATGCCGGTAATTACACAGTGATTGCAGCTGGACATCTACCTGGTGCGTCAGAGCAGTCGCCCTCAGAGAACAAAAGACACTCAGCAGCTCTTATGCAATTGGGACACAAACAACCCTTGGTAATCCCTTCCCTCTGCCCTTGGGACCAGCAGCTCCTTCCTGTCTAGCTTCATTTAGGATCTGGGGTGTGGATATTGTGAGAGGGTCAGGTCTGTCTTGTTCAGGGACAGACTCGGAGTGTGACCTGGAGCTCACCTGCCTGCTCCGTAGAAGGTTCTGCTTTTCCTGAGAGTCTGGGGACAGTCTCAGGCCAATGGGACATGAGATAAAGGCTGTGTCCCCAAACCTCTTACCTATAACAGGGAGAGAATTGAGGCTGTTTCTCTGTGGCCAAGCGCTTCAGTCCCCCAGGCAAGGGCGGGAAGTCCCATTCCTACAGATGGGCTTTCGGAAAGCAAATTCTTTCACATCTATGATTTCAGAAAAACGAAGTTTCCCCAGCAGTGTGTCCCAGATGTGAGTTAGCCAAAGCAGTTTTAACTGATCCCTGTTTCTTGTGGCAGGGCTGGCTTTCTGGGCTTGAGCCCTGTGTAGTCGCACTCAAGGGACCTGCTCTGAGAAGGGACTGGGCGTGGTGTAAGTGTCTGCTGTCACTATCTTGACCTTCTTAATAGTGCTTCCTGGGAACTCGTGTTTTGTACGTGAAGCTGGAGGCAACAGAGCATGCACATGGGCAGAGTGGATATGTGGGGAGACGTGATGTGCAGGCTCAGGGCTCAGGGGACAGAGGGCAAGGTGCGTGCGGACAGCTGACCTGGCTTCCCAGGGCACCTCAGGGCTGGTGGGACTGGTGGTGGCAAAGGCGGCAGCAGTAGGCGTGGCCTCAGCCCTGGGAGGAAAGGAGCATCTCCATGTGGGGACAGCAAGGAGACCTCTGTGCCTGTCCATTCCGGGTCACTCCTGGAGCATCTGCACAAATACTAACTCCCTGGCCTGACTCCAGGGCAGGAACCATAGGTCTTCAGGTGGCAAAGTGTCAGCAAATCATTGCAAAACTAAAGTGTGCACACGGACATTGGCATAAAGCATAGCAGGGAGTTATTAGAATTCTTCAGAGAGTTTAGAATTTTTCAAGGAGTTATCCCAGGCTCGGAAATAAAAAAGCAAATTTATAGAGATAGTCATGTTCAACAGAGAAGAATGCCATTTTTATGTGAAACTTCAATCTTTAACGAAGACAACACTTTTAAAATTAATGTTTCCCTATTATTAAAGGAACAGCTCTGCAGTGCATAAAACAGGAGTTCTGAACTTTTGGTCTCAAGTGGGCCTCTGCAACGTATGGGTAATGTCAGAAGCCACAGCCAAATTCCACTGGATAAATTCACATTTAAAATTAAATTCATCTAGACCTTGAACTTGGAGGGAAAAAGGAAAAAAAAGTTAAATTCAAACTTACATGAAACTGATTTGTCTAAGGAGTTAAATCGTTTCATGAAAGTATCTTTACAAGAAAGTATGAAAGTATCTTTACATTAGCTCTTGAGATACTAAAATTTGTTTCATAATAATATATCCCAGTGACGTCACAGGTTATAAAACACTCCGGCAACATGTGATTCTTCTCCAAGGAAAAAATGAAGTTGCTCAAGGTAGGAAGTTCGATGACTTTAATGAATGAATTGGCAGGAAAGTGGACCACAAAAAAAATGTATGATTCATCCAGATATTCCATTAATAAAGTATTATTTATTCCATTAAAATTATGACACTAAATTTTTGGGAGATTTGTATGATTATGTTGTTATTCTTGTATTACTATTATCCTCATTACATTTTATAAAATAATAAAATGTTTTTAAAGAAGGTTTATCTCTTACTGGCTTTAACACTTTTTTTCCCTGGTTTTGAACAAGGTGCCTGCATTTTCATTTTGCACTGAGCTTTGGGAATTTGGCAGTCAGCCCTGCCATGGCCATTTTTATGTAAGTTATCTTTTTAAATTTAAATTAATTAAATCAATCAATTAAATTAATTTAAAATTTTTTAATTTAATCTTCGACAACAAATCTGCCAGGTAGGTATTACCCAATCGTGCAGATGAGGCGCCTGGGCTCTAGAAAGTCTCAAAGGCATGTCCAAGGTCAACTGGCTGCTAAGTGTCAGGGATGTAATTGGAAACAAAATCCACCTCTCGTCAAAGCCCATATTCCTAATGACCGGGACACAATCACCACGGTGTTCCAGTAACTACGCTACTTCTTTCTCCTGCAACCCCAACGCTAGAGTAATGCTCTGCCACATGCCTGACTCCCACGGAATTACTGTCATCCTCTCCAGTCACTTGAGCTCCTTGGTGAATTCAGAGCCTGTCCTGACCTTGCAGGAGGTAATCGAATGATGGTGTGATTACTACCACCTTGTGGCGACTCTTTGTTGCCATCGCCCTAAAATGCAAATCTATTCTCAGTTTCCTGCCCGTCTGGAGTGTGGGTGTGAATACACCTGAGGCATCTTGTAATTTCTTTGTTTCCCCTTAATGAGCCCAGTGAGAGTTCTAACAATTTTATTGGTCTTCTCAAAGAATCGACTTTTATTTCTTTTTTTTTTCAGATTTGTAATTGACTTTTTTTTTTAGTGTATTATGGGGGTACAAGTGTTAAGGTTACATATATTCCCCATGCCCCTCCTCCGCCCTCGAGTAAGAGCTTCAAGTGTGTCCATCCCCTAAATGTTGCACATCTTACTCGTTGTGGTTGTATATACCCATCCCCTCCTCCCCCCTCCCACCCTCCCAACACCCGATAAATGTTACTCCTATATGTCCACTTAGGTATTGATCTGTTAACCCTTTGCATTCCCTTGCTTTTTTCTCATTTTCCACTCGACATTATCCACACTCAACATCCGAGTGCAAAGGGTTAATACCAATTTGCTGGTGAGTATATGTGGTGCTTGTTTTTCCATTCTTGAGATACTTCACTTAGTAGTATGGGTTCCAGCTCTATTCAGGAAAATACAAGATGTGCTATATCACCATTGTTTCTTAAAGCTGAATAGTACTCCATGGTATACATATACCACATTTTATTAGTCCACTCATGAATTGATGGGCACTTGGGTTGTTTCCACAGCTTTGCAATTGTGAATTGTGCTGCTATAAACATTTGAGTGCAGGTGTCTTTTTCATAAAGTCACTTTTGATCTTTTGGGTAGATGCCCAGTAGTGGAATTGCTGGATCAAATGGTAGATCTACTTGTATCGCTTTAAGGTATCTCCATATTGCTTTCAATAGAGGTTGAACTAGTTTGCAGTCCCACCAGCAGTGTAGGAGTGTTCCTCTCTCTCCCCGCATCCACGCCAGCATTTATTGTTTGGGGACTTTTTGATAAAGGTCATTCTCACTGAAGTAAAGTGATATCTCATTGTGGTTTTGATTTGCATTTCCCTGATGATTAGAGATGTTGAGCATTTTTTCATATGTTTGTTGGCCATTATTCTGTTATTTCTTTATTTCTCTATTTTTAATGTTCTGTATTGTGTGTCCATTTTTTTATCCACTTTTATAACTTTCTTTCTTCCTTTTTTAAAATTTTTTTACTAGTGACAGGTGACATGGACACACTTTCTATTTATTTTCAGTTTAATTTGTTCTTTTTTTTCCCTTCCAGTTTCTTATGGTAAAAACTTAGATTGTTGATTTGTAAGCTTTTCTTCTTTCTACTATAAAAGCATTTTAACATTGTAGATTTCCCTCTAAGTGCCACTTTTGCAGCATTCTCACAAATTTTGGTATGTTGTGTTTTCATTTCCCATCAGTTTGGAATATTTTTCTCATTTCTCTTGTGATTTTTGACCCATTAGATACATGTTCATTAATTCCCAATTATTTGGGAATTTTTCCAGATATTAATATATTTCTGTTGTTGACAGGTTTGTAGATTCTGCTGTGGATAGACACTATATTTTGTATGATTTTAAATTGTTCTGATTTTTTTAGACTTGTTTTATAGCTCAGCTTGGGCCACAGTGGGTGACATTTTCTTGCATTTGACTGTTACTGGGTGGAGTGTCCTATAACTTTCAAATAGGCCACACTGCATGACACTGTTCAAGTTTTCTCTATCTTCTTAGGTATTTTTTTCTGAAAAAAATCTATTACAAGAAGGGAAGTATTGAAATATCCAATTGTAATTGTTAATTTGTCTATTTCTTGTTTCTATCAGTATTTTTTTAAGAATTTTGAGTTCTGTTATTAGGGACATGCCGATTTAATATTAATATCTGTTATTGGTGATTTAAACACTTTATTATTAGGAAAATTATCCCGCTTTATCACTGGCAATGCACCTTGTTATACTTTGATTTATAGCCAACTAGCCAATATAGGCAATCCTGTCTTCTTTAATGTTTCAATATTATATTCCTTTCTGTCCTTTCACTTTTAACTTACCTTTGTCCTTAGATTTGAAATAAAGTGTGTTTTTTGCAAACAGCATGTATTTGGGTCTTGTTTTTTTTTACTGAATTGATCATCTCTCCATTTAAGGAGCGTCTAGAATGTTAGCAACACACTTCATTCCATCACAGAGACCCAAATAGTTTCCACCTGGCATCATTTTCCTTCTACCAAGTTTCTGTCTGGCATCATTTTCCTTCTACCTGAAGAAATTCTTTTTTCATGTTATAGGGCAGGTTTGCTCGTGAGGAATTGCCTTAGCTCTGTTGTTTTTGTTGTTATTGGAAAATGCCTTTACTTATTACCTAAAAATATGTTTACCTTCATTTTTGAAATGTATTTTTGCTCATATGGAATTCTAGGTTGGCAATTTTTTTTCTTTTGGTACTTAAAAGATACTGCTCCATCCTGGCTAGCATAGGTTTCTTGGTGACAAATTTGTTTTAATTCCTTTTTGTCCTGTCTGTAATGGGTCTTCCCTCAGGCTGCTTTTGAGATTTTCTCTTTATCACGGATTTAAAATACTTTGATTATGAAGTACTTAGTGTGATTTTCTTTATGTTTATTCCATTGGATGTCTCTGAATACTTAATTTGTGTGTTGATTGTCTCAACCAAATTTGGAAAACAACTGTTATTTCCTTAACTGATCCTGTTATAATTTCTTCCTAACTCCAAACACACACATGTGTGAGATTGCTTGATCCTTGCACATGAGTTGCTGCTCATTTTTTCCAGCCTTTTTTGTTTCCCTTTCTTTGCCTCATTTCTTCATTTGTTTGTACTAATATAGACTCAGGGTTACTGACCTTCTCCTCTGTAATGTCACACGCCATGAACCCAATTCAGAATACATTTTATTCAGATACTTATTTTTCATCTTTGGAATTCCACTTGGTTCTTTATATCCCTCGTTTCTCTCCCCATCACAAAGTTTTTCTCTTCAACCTTGGACATAGTTAAAAAATTTATGACAGCTCTTTTACCCCCCTTTTTGCTAATTCCAGCATCTTTGTCATCCCTGGGTCTGTTTTTCCTGAATGACTGTCCCCTAGTTTGGATCCTGTTTTCCTGCTTGTCTGCATGTCTAGTGATTTTGGATTGGATTCAGCACGTTATAAAGCTAAACCATTGAGGGACGGATTGGTTGTTTCCCTTTAAAGAATGTTATACTGTATTCTGGCTCACATTTAAGTTTCTTATAGATCGGTTTGGCCCTTTCAAGAATGGCTTTTAAAAAATCTGTTGGAGTAATTGCACAGCAGCTTAAGCGAGAGCTAAATGACACCGCCGCTAATGTGGTGCCCCCTGAAGACACTGAGATCTCTCCACATTGCTGGTAGGAATGTAAATTCTTCCAGCCCGTGTCTGCCCCAGAAATTGCCCCATCCGATCCTTTGGGGTGTTTTTGTTTTCCTTTGGCCTTGTGAACTTTTACCCTGAGCATCCTCAGCTCGGGGCGCTGCCCAAGATTGAAGGGCCCCTTTCTAACATCCCACAATACTCAGGAGCTCCGTGTCCTCTCAGACACCCCCTCTTTGATCTTCTGCCCTGGAAATGGGGGTGTTTTGTGCTGTGTCAACTCTTTGAGTGTCCCTCTCTGTGTTGGCCTAGAACCTGCCCTGTAGTCAGGCAGGGGATTTCATAAGTCCCATTTCACTTGTCTGTGGCACTTGCTGTCCGATACCTGACACCTGCTGACTGGGTCCCTTGTTCTGTACTGTCAGAAGGCAATTCCCGTAGCACTTAGTTCATTTTGGATGGAAAATGAGGACCAGGTTCATCACTTTCCATCTGTCTTCCTGACAGGCCAGATGTCTTGTCATTTTCCTACAGCACCTTGACTGGGGGGCTGGTGTCAGGGGTGAGGGACCACCCACTTCATTTCCTGGGATCCTCCAGTATCAACCACAAATGAACACTAAGTAGACTGCAGTCCCTCCAAATCATTTGAACGTACTTCATTTCAACAGACGCTTGTTAAGCAGCTTACATGCTTGGGGCACTTTAACGAAACAGTCTGGCAAGGATGAGGACAAGGTCCTTGCTCTTAAAGATCACGCAACTGGATATTCAACTTGGCAGTTAGGCAATGTACACAATGCAGAAACCAGGCACATTCCTAGACAGAGGATGCAAGGCAGATTCTTGTGGTGAATGAGAGCTTTTGAGAAAGCAGCCGTGTTTTCCAGGAGTTAGCCTGAGAGATGGCCCCGAGGGATGAGTTAGGGCTTACAGAAAAAGCTGAGGGAGGGAGGACACGTCAGCTATGAGGTCAGCCGGGCAGAGGCGTGGGAGAGGGCAGCGCAAAGGGAGTATTTGGACAAGAGCCTGGGCCCCTGTTTCTACAAGGAATGAGGTTTCCAGAAGGCTTCGAGTTGCCCCTGAGAGATGCATTAAAGCTTTAGAGACAGTTTTGGTGGAGAGACGCAACGCTGGGTGGAGAGCCTGGAAGCTCAAAGGCAGGCAGGTGACAAGAAGGAAAAAGGAGTTTTTCAGAAGAATAAGAAGTTCAGTTTTCCTGGGGGGTAACACTTACAAAACAGGAATAAAACTGATGACATTTGGAAAATAACTTTAGGCCCTTTGTAGATTCCCCGAGAACATTCTACTTTAATTGAATAAAAGGTCAGTCATTAAAGTTTTCTTAGTTGTTTATTTGGTAACAACTACCACAATAGCCATATTCTTTTTTAAAAAACTGAAGCTTCTTACATGGTGGGTGCAGGGAACACCACTTGAAGACTGGACACGCTTGAAGCTCTGGGAGAGCGGGTTGGGGAGGGGGGGCAGGGGCAAGATATATAACCCTAACAATGTTTGTACCCACAGAATTTGGGAACAAAAAACTATAAATATAAAAGAAAAAAACCCCTGAAGCTTCTATTTTATTTTAAAATAAAAAAACATTTACTTGATTTTACTTTTCTAAGCTTTACAAAGGCATTCCCCCTCTGACCCCCCCATTACAACATTTTCATCACATTTCTAGAACTGTCATTTCTTTCTCCGGCAGCACTTTCGGCCGCCGGTAGAGCAGCGGCCGATCTGCTCCTCCCTGGGCAGGCAGCTGAGCACGGCACACCGGCCGCTCCGGACCCGGCAGTAGAACCTATGCAGTGAGTTCACAATTCCTCCGTCACCTGCGGCGGGAAACAGCACACACGGGGATGTCTTAGGAAGACTTAGATGCAAGTTAAGGCTCCAGAAATTCCTCAAATAACTCATCTGTTGCCTCTCTTTTATTCTTTACTTTCTTTCTTCTTTGTCCTTTTATATATGTATATATATAATATATCATATATAATACATATATTTTACATATATAAATATATATAATATATATAAAATGTATCATATATAATATATATTTATATATAAATATAAATATATATATATATATATATATAATCAACAGGAAAGTAAAGGTAGAACTAAGCCACCAATGGACAATGTTTCCATGGGCCATGCTCAGCTGGCCCAAGCCATAGTGACGTTGGGGCCGTGAGGTGGTCCCCACGCCCCACCGCAGGAACAGGGAGGGCTGGGGGATGTGGGGGCCTCTCCCACAGTCAGACTTCACCACAGCGCCTAGGAAAATGGGTGTCTGTGCTGCTGCGCTCAGACAAAATCAATCTTCCCTGTTGGTGTTAATTTTTTTTTTTTTAGCACTTTCTTCATGATTCATTAACAGATATAACAGTCTTCCCATGGAGAAGACAGAGGGAAACAGGTTTTGTGAGCTATTTGGTCCCTTAAGAGTGGATCAGAAAAGACCAGGAAGCCAGCTTTAAGGTTCTCGGTGATTCCTGTTGGAAAAAGTACACGGGGCTGCCCTGTTCCCACACGAGGAACCCGCGTGGTCTCAGGCTGTCTGGTGAGCTCGGAGTCTGACTCAGGTCATGTTAAGATGCCCTCCCTGCTCGCCGCCCGCCCAGCTGCCAGCCCTCCTTACCTGGGACTGGCATCAGAAACAGAGCGAGCAACCCGAACAGGAGGTAATGGATCCTCATGGCAGGCAGGCTCCACCGAGAGCTGAGACTGGACGGCAAGATGTGCTTGTTCACTTTATAAAGGTCCCAGCCACAGGTGGAAGGAAGCGATGGCTGCAATTCTTGCAATAGTCCAGTGATGACGATATGACATATTTCCTGATGTGTCATGCCAGTGCTGCTCACCACGCAGAACACACCTACTCGCCCGGAGTTAGTAAGAACCCGATGGGTGAAGCAAGGGCTGTGGAAGCGTGGCTGTCCTGCCGTCTTTGGGCTCCATGGCTTGCACCTGTCTGGCTCAGATCCGGTTGTGGGTTTGGATTGGGGTGGGGGAGGGGCAGCAAGACTTGCCTCCTTTTAGGGACGGTCTGGAAGCATGTGGTGTGGGACCGATGTGTCTGAACTGTGGTTACTCTGAAGCTTTCTGCCTCTTCCTACAACACTGGGAGAATGAAATCCAGCTGGGGCTCACTCACATCGGTCCAAACCTGGACATATTCAGTGTCTAGAAATAGGACTGGCTTTCAGGTAGTCAGGTAAGGGAGTGAGCAAACGAACTATCCTCGAGAGCCCCTGACCCCAGGGCCTTGACCTACCATGTGGTGCTGTAGTTTCAGTGAAGCATGTCTTTCTTTTCATTATTGGAAAGCTACCAAATTTATGAATCAGGAAGCTGTTTAATTTTACTTCATTAGATAAAGAGTGTGCTGGGCCTGTGTCCAGTGGACTGGCAGCTCCCCCAGCCTCCCCCTGACCCTGCCTATCAGGGCTTCAGATGTACAGTGGAGACCTCAAGTTCTTTTTGGCCCGTGGGCATTCGAAGCAGCCCAGGGATCCGGGGCTTTCCACTGGATATAGACTCAACGTTCAGAGGGCAAGCTGCTTCAAAAAAAACCGAATTATTAGATTTAAAGGTTAAGGCATCCAATGAGTGGGTTATATTTGTTGACAGACTATATAACTGGGAGCTGAAGTCACCGTGATGTCGCCTGGCTGTTGCATTGTGTGGATGCAATTATAACGGAGCCACCAGGGATGCAAAGTGTGTCGGTTGCAGGAATGCATGTTCAGGATGTTGGTGCACCCATTGCATGTGTAAGCAAACTCCTCCTATAGGTAAGGACCAGTCCCGCGTGCTCAGCGTCGGCGGGGGTGGGGGAGTGAGGTACAAAGAGGGACACATCCTGGTTCTTTCTCTCAAGGAGCTCCGTGTGGGTTCCGGCAGGTGGGAAAACGGTCAAATAATAAATATCACGTGGGCTCTGATAAGTGTCATAGTAACAGTTTGAGCCCAGGGCTGTGGAAATGTAGATGAAAGATACTGTGTTTCTCCGAAAATAAGACCCACCCATAAAATAAGCCCTAGCAGGATTTCTAAGCATTTGCACAATGTAAGCCCTACCCCGAAAATAAGCCCTAGTGATGGGCGTGGCTACACAGCACATCTGCACAACCCATGCATGTCGTCGTGAAGCGGTAAAGAAGATGAGCAGCCCTTCCCATCTGCCCCATCGTGACAGCAACTATCCCAGAGGTGACTGGAAAGGTGCGGGCAGCCCCACCCACAAGGTCGGCTCCTCCTGTCGGGTCCTGGCCATCCTGTGCGTGCTGTGAGCTGAGGCTTTGAGGGGAAAATAACACATGCCCTGAAAATAAGCCCTGGGGTGTCTTCTTGAGGAAAAATAAATATAAGACACTGTCTTATTTTCGGGAAAACACGATAATTCCTGCTAAGGGTGGGTTTCGATAAGCAGATTTAAGAAAACTTAGGAGCTGTAGATGCTTCTTTTCAAAATCTAACTTTTCTTTTAAGTTGAGGATTTGAGATAGAGTGATTGGAGATATTTGTAAATGCAGGAAGGAGGCGAGTGTGGCTGGGAGGGGTGTTGACTTTGGAGTCTTAGTGTGTCCTATGTAGGCTAAGAACACAGGGCGAGGTGGGATGTTACAGAGGGTTAGGACCAGGGGTGCAGGGCTGGAGTCACCAGGCCATCGGCTCACCGGGGATGACTTACCCTTCCAGGGGCAGGGCAGACTTCCACCGGCGAACCTTTGGTCTAACCTGTTCCTTCAAAGACTGGGAGGCATTTCTTAAACATGCCCACGATTTCATAAGAGACTGCTTGCCAGCCAACTTGGAAGCTGGGAATTGGGGATTGGGCCCTGACAGTCAACTTCCTCATGTTGGGGCACTCTCCTCACTCACAGGACCAATTTTGAGGAGTATTTCTGTGTTTTAAGAAAACTATAAAAATAATGCATGTTTATGGTAAAGCTTCAAACAATAGAAGAAAGAAAGTGTCCTTCACTTCTCCTTTGCCTCAGGGGACCACTGGTAACTGTGGGTGGTCCCCTTTTTGACTTATTATTACCGTGTTTCCCTGAAAATAAGCCCTACCCATAAAATAAGCCCTAGCAGGATTTCTAAGCATGTGCGCAATAGAAGCCCCACTCCAAAATAAGCCCTAGTGATGGGCGTGGCTACGCAGCTCGTCTGCACAACCCATGCATTTCGTCACGGAGCGGTAAAGAAGACGAGCAGCCCTTCTCATCTGCCCCCTCGTGACAGCTGCTATCCCAGAGGTGACCGGAAAGGTGCAGCAGCCCCACCCACAAGGTCGGCTCCCCCGTCAGGCCCCGGCCATCCTGTGCGTGCTGCAATCTGAGGCTTTGAGGGGAAAATAACACGTCCCTGAAAATAAGCCCTGGGGTGTCTTCTTGAGGGAAAATACATATAAGACCCTGTCTTATTTTTGGGGAAACAAGGCATATCCCTTTCTTCATGTCAAAAATGTCGGTAGCCTCTGAAGCGATACCGTTACATAGGCACTGGCTGATCGGTGAGTGGAACGACAGGAGCACGCGGAGTCTCAGCACTAACAAGAGCCCGGTTGGGCCACTTTCTGCCCGCCGGGGCTCGAGTCACAGGGCTCGGGAGTGCGGGGCCTGCAGACCGTCGTGCTAGACTGGCTCTAGCGAGTTGGTTTTCTGGTTGCCTTGTTGGTCAACAGGAAATGCTGATTAGCTTGAGAGAGGAAGGAGAAGGGACTTAGTTATTTGTCCTTTTTGTGTATGTCAGACTCTTTTTCTAATCATTTCTTTAAAATTCTGTTTTTAAAACATGGAACGGAGATTGGATCGATCCAAGCGTTCGGCTGCAGGGCGGCGCTGCGTGGAAGGCAAACACCACGGACCTCGGCAGTGGCGCGCAGAGAACAGCACACCTGCTGCTGAGCCCACAGAGAAAGCCCTGTGAGCTGGCGGCGTGAAAAGGACTCGTGAACCGCTGATGGCCACACACATCGCCCAGTGTGTTGCCCACGTGACCTCCACGGACGCGTAGTTAATAATGTCAAGGTGGCTGATGACCGTGGCATGGGCTCCCAGCACAGAAGCCAGGATGTCGACTTTTTCCTTTACGCTGACGCAGTCCTACAGAAGAGACTCTTTGGGAATAAGAGGCACTTGTCCTTGCCAGCTAATTTAGAAGCTGGGGATTGGGGACTGGGCTGCAATCGTCCCCAACTCTTTTGCCACCGTGTCAATCTTGCCAGGGCCACAGGTGTGTAAGTCATATAGGTAAAAGCATGCACCCTCCCAATTTTACAGACGAGGAAACCGAGGCTCAGAGAGGTTGCATGGGGCACCTTAATAACTGGCCAGGTGTTCCCGTGTCTGCTCCAGACCCCTCTCGGGCCCGCTTCTTCTGTGTTGTGTGTATAGGGAGCAGGACGCCCCCAGCACCCTGTTCCCTGGGTGCCAGACAGACTGTCCAGGGGCGGCGCTGGCAGAAGATGGGAGGGCAGGAGCTGGGGAGAAGCAAGGTCCTTCTCTTCCTGCGCCTCAGCAGCCATCTCCTCTGCAGCTCAGTTCCTACCAGAAAGCGTCTTCTTCACAGTCCCAGCCCCTACAGCAGCTGCCCCTGCGGCTTCCCCTGGGGGGTCCTGTGCAAGCCTGAGAACATCATTTCCTTCCTGCCTTCGTCCTGATAGCCCTAGGAATGGCAGTGTCTTTCTGCTGCGTGAATCTCAGGTGACTCACCATGCATTTTGTCTTCTCTGCTCGCCTGTCGCCTCCTTAACCAATTTCCTGCGTTCAATTCCCCCCCGTTTGACATCGCTGGATTCATTTGTTTCCCTTCCGGCTCTGACTGTCTGCAAAGTCTAGCTCTGAACCATCACACTAAGGTTCTGCTCGTTCTTCCTCCCAGTGGCGACACTGCTGTGCCGTCATGGCGAGAGTGATGCTTCGCTGCCTGCTGCCTTCTTGTGTTCCCGAGCAGCCTCTTGGGACTTGGCGTGAAGCAGGGTCTCGGGCATGTCATGGAGCTGGCGGTTGCTCTGCTGTGGCTCTTTGTTTGCACGTTCTCATGATTGCGTGTGGCTTGCGTAGCAGCGACACGTGTGAGGCAACTCCTAGCAACTTGGCCTTATCTTTTATCCCTGTTATGTTCGCTTAATTATCTCTAAAAGAACATAAACAAGGAAACAGAAAAAAAACACAACACCTTTCCTTGGCTGTGGAACAACAGAGTGCCTTTCCTTCCAGAAAGTTAATAAACCGTCAGCCTTTGGTCTGAAACCCTCCCTGGGAGCCTTACGTGTTGCCATTGTTTCAGATCTCGCGGAGGTTTAAAAATCAACTCAGCGCCTTGCTTCACTTGCCCTGCCTTGTGCGTGTCTCTTGCTAACCCCTGAGCTATGACTCCAGCTGCAGACAATACTGTCCTCCCTTTAAACCCAGGGTGGAGAAAGCTACGGCACAGCAAGGGACAGAGACCAGGGGTGCGCAGGTTTTATTCCACGCTGGGTCACCGAGTTGTCTGTCTCCACCGAATCTTGTGGGTGAGGACTAATACTCTATGTTATCTTCAGGCAGCAAACTTTCTTGGCATTTTTGCATTTTGCAGGCAGGTACACGCATTGCAGGCCCTTTGGCTTCCTGCAGACACCTTTGAATTGGGAGCAGTCTATCTGATATTGTGGTTCATCCACTGTACAAAGAAAGGGAGAGAGGAAATGTCAACATAAAGGCAAGAAGAGGGTGTGGGAAGAGAGGAGAAGGGTGAAGGAGGGACACAGAGGCTCTGGACTCCAGATGAGGCAGGTCTGATGAGGGGGGCAGAAATGCGTGTACCCTCGGGGGCAAGAGCGCAGAGGGGCGGAAGCACGGGGCTGGTTCAGGGAAACAGTGAATAGTCCAGTCTGGCCAAAGCCTGGCGGACAAGTGTGTGGACAAGTTTGCATCTGATTTAGCAGGTACGTGGGGGCCATGCCACCAATGCATGAAAAAACTAGGTCTAACATTTATTTATTTATTTATTTATTAGACAGGATCTCGCTCTGTCACCCAGGCTAGAGTGCCATGGCATCATTACAGCTTACTGTGACCTCTAGCTCCTGGGCTCCAGTAACCCTCCAGCCTCAGCCTCCCGAGTAGCCGGGAGAGAAACTGTGCATACAGTTAAGCCGATGAACCCAGGGGTGACTCTTTCAAAACTCTGTGTGTTTTATGGACCGTTTGCACAACCTACTTGCAAATAATGCCAGTCAGTGACTCTGGGAGCGTGGCCACTGTGGGACAGGCTGTCAAAGCCCGGGGACAGTCACCGGGTCCCAGCCATTCTGCCCCACTGCGGTTCTCAGAGCACCTTGACCTAGTCCAGAGGGAAGAGGCTTCCACCAAGGCATCGGCTGCTTTCTCTGCCGGGACTGCGCCAGAATTCTGGTTCGAGGACATTGAGGAAGGTGGCAGGGCGCGACTTCTCAGTGGTCTCACACTGGCAGCCACCGAGACTCTGTTGTTGGCCAAATACCTGCCCCACTCCAGATTTCTAGTCATCTTTTCTTAACAGGAAAGATAAACTAATTTGAAGAGACAAGGTGTTTAGTCGCGCTTCAGATAAATCTGTAAGGCTGTTTTTCATGGTCCTCCAACCCACCATGTCCTGCTTTGGCACAGTCATTCCCCCGTGTGGCGAAACGGGCCCCCTAGTCCAGCGAGACTCGGTGCCACCAGTGCCACTGATGACAGGCTACGCCTACGGGACCCCACTCACGGGCCAGCAGTGGCATGGGCGCTGCTTAGCTTTGAGAAAAGCAGCACAAACTGGCAAAGTGATGCCACGTCCATGTTCTGCACCAACTCTCCCCAGAGAGCTCCTCCCGGCTCTTCCAGAGACACCCACCCCCTGCAGTTACCCTCTTCCACTTTCGTTCATGGGCCACCACACTTACCCCATGTGGCCTGGGAGAGTGCCACAAGAAGAGCAAGAAAGACGGAGAGAAACTGCATGGTGCAATGGAACTTCTGAGGATCCCCGGAGAGCGGAGTCAGAAGACCGTGTTGTCTCCAGTGCTGGTCACTTAGATGGCACCTACTGTGTGCAGTGCTGGAAGAAAAGGAAACAGATCACGGACGCTGGAAGGGAATAGATTCACTGGGTTTGCTGAATGAGCATTCGTATCACATTCAGGCTGGGGCTTGGAGTAGACTCTTTCCCTTGTGGATACAATGGAGTCGACTCCTGCCAAAAAGAAAAAAAAAACTTTCCTTAATGAATGCAGCTTTTTTCTATTTCTTTTCTTTTCTTTCTTTCTTTTTTTTTTGGTCTATTACTTGTATTTCTTTGCGGACCTAGAAGATCTTGAAGGTATCCCTCTCAAGCAAGGAAACAAGGAAACACTTGGATAGTTTAGAAAGCATAATTTAAAAATGAAAAAGACATACATCTGGCTCTAAAAATCAATTCTGTGTTTCACTGTTCTCTGGATGGCCAGGCTGCCCGGCCAAAGTTAAAGGCAGATCAGTGTCAAGACTCGCTGTCGCTGGGAACAGGCAGCGTGGGCTCTAGAACCGCGGCCTCTCCTGACAGCATGAGAAAAGAGAGAGTGTGTGCAAGAGCCAGCCCCTCGGGCAGCACGGGTCCCCCAGGGCGGGCGGTCCACTCCGGGGCGACCCCGGCGACATTATTGCCGCACCCACTTCCTGCTGCAGTGGGAGGAGCAGAGCCCGCCCTCGTGGGTGGGGCCTGCAGTGCAGGAAGCTGGGGGCAGCCCGAGGGCCAGCAGGACAAGCGCTGGAGCTCCCGGAGGAGCACAGCCAGTCTGAACTGGGACGGGCGTTCCCAACCGGGAGCCCTGCCCTGCGCCGCCCCGCCTCTGCGGGGAAGCGGGCGGGGCCCCAGGCCCAGGCTCGCTGGAGCCGGGCACGCACCTGCGTTTTCCGCGCTGCCCTCGCCACGTGGTTCACCTTAATGCGAGTGGAAGCAGCGGGACCAGCTCTCCCCCCATTGTGCTTCCATGTTCCCGTCTCTCCCTCAAATTTGTATTGTTTCCACCTGTTCTTGGCTTTTCCCTTCTCGTTTCAGAGGGAGCTCTCCCCTCCCTGCCCGTTTCCTCCCGCGTGGGGGCGCAGCGCTGTGCGCCCTGCGGCGCCGATGCCCTCCAGGGCCTCCGCGTCGCTCTCCCGCTCACGAATGTAACAGCATCATAACCATAATGATGATGATGACTATTTTCCCCCTATCCCTCATTGTCATCGCAGCTGACATTTGTTGAGCATGCACTATGCTCTGGACACTGTGCTGGGCAATTTATGTGCATTTATTTCATTCGAATCATGCAATAATTCCAGCATGTTGATACGCTTTCCGCACTTCACAGAGGAGGAAACAGACTGAGCGGCTGGATAAGGCACCCAGGCTCCTAACTTCGCACCACGTTCTTACTCCTGCGTCTCTTCCTGCTGCACACGACCCTGGAACGAAGTTATCTGCCCCTCTGTGCTGATGGCTTCCATGTGCGTCGTCTGTAGTCTCCACCACTTGCCCCATTTTCCTGGCTGAGCTGTGTGTCCATTATCATTGCGATAGCTCCTTGCACCTCACCCTCACCCCAGCTTGTATTCACATCTTCCCCCTTTCTGTAGACATCACTTCCACTTTCCAAACTGCTTGGCAACAGAGGCTGGGAACCAGCTTCTTTCCTGCTCTTCTCTTTTCCTAACTGCTCAGATACATTCACTGCGTCCAGCCAGTTATTGCCACACAGCGGTTTGCACAGTCGGCAGCCCACGCACCAGCCCCGCCTGCTCCAGCACACCAGTGGAAAGTGACCCCTCCTTGCATGGCATCTGTGCAGAGCGTGTCAGCGCCACACGCTTGGAGCATTTGCCAAATTCCATGACGAATGCTGTGTACCTTCTGTGTGCACGTTTCTTACCATCTTTAATGGATGGTGTCTTTTCATTTGTGTCTTTATGCTAATGAGAAAATAGACACTCAAGCCCTGTGTTGCTGTTCACCCTTTGAATAATAGGAAATATTTTCGAACTCCTGACCTTGAGTGATCCACCTGCCTCGGCCTCCTAGAGTGCTAGGATTACAGGCGTGAGCCACTGCGCCCGGCCCTGGAGTCTCACTCTGTTGCCCGGGCTAGAGTGCTGTGGCGTCAGCCTCGCTCACAGCAACCTCAAACTCATGGGCTCAAGCGATCCTCCTGCCTCAGCCTCCCAGTAGCTGGGACTACAGGCATGTGCCACCATGGCCAGCTAATTTTTACCTATATATTTTTAGTTGTTCAAGTAATTTCTTTCTATTTTTAGTAGAGACAAGCTCTCGCTCTTGCTCAGGCTGGTCTTGAACTTCTAAGCTCAAACAATCCGCCCACTTCGGCCTTCCTGAGTGTTGGGATTACAGGCGTGAGCCACCGTGCCCAGCCCTAAATAGGAAATATTTTCAAACTAGGATGTTCAGGACAAATATCATGGAGAAGAAAAAAATCACTCCAGAAGATCAAGGAAGTGGAGAGAACATCAGCAGGTAATGCAAGGACAACAAAGAATTTATAACAGGAGATCAATGTGGAAGAATCTATGTTTTAACAAAAGATTCACAGTGGGTACTATACAGAGGATGTATTAGAGGCTCAGGAGACTAAAGGCTGAGAGACTAAGAGAGAATGCAGGGCTGCCGTGTTTCCGGGGTGATAAGAGGCAAAGTCAGACTGGAGTATGAGAGTCACCGAGTGAGCAGGAGAGAGGAACTAGGCGAGGACGCAGGCCCGGTAGCTGCCGGTGTTCTACTCAGGGGATGGGCAGACAGTGATCTCACTAATGAGGAAATTAAAAGCGGCGATGTCAGCTGGGTGCGGTGGCTCATGCCTGTAATCCTAGCACTCTGGGAGGCTGAGGCCAGAGGATCGCTGTAGGTCAGGAGTTCGAGACCAGCCTGAGCAAGAGTGAGACCCCCCCATCGCTACTAAAAGTAGAAAGAAATTAATTGGCCCACTAAGGCTATATAGAAAATATTAGCCGGGCATGGTGGCACATGCCTGTAGTCCCAGCTACTTGGGAGGCTGAGGCAGAAGGATCGCTTGAGCCCAGGAGTTCGAGGTTGCTGTGAGCTAGGCTGATGCCACAGCACTCACTCTAGCCTGGGCAACAGAGTGAGACTCTGTCTCCAAATAAATAAATAAATGCTGATGCCAGTGGAGTTCATGCTCAGGGAGACATGAACCAGGGAGAGAGAAAAACAGGCTTAAATTATGACGCTTTCTAAAAGGGTCAAATGAGTTCAGGAATGTGAAGGCTCAGTGGCCATGGGGAGCTTCATGCCTTTCCTGGACTTTCTAGAATCACACCCCAAAAGGTGGGCACTGACTCTCCTAACTCCGAAGGACAAAATCAAGAAGGGGATAAGTATGTAGACAATCATGTAAGGCTGCCCTGAAGACATTTTCCCTCCCACTTGCCAGCGATAGGTATTTCCATTCCAAGCAGAATGAAGTGCACAGTGATGCCTTCCCTTCCGTTCACACTGTGAGGCTCTAATCAGACCCTAAAGTCCTGTGCCCTTCCAGTGAGAACTCACCATGCAGAGATCTTGCTAGCAGCCCACGCAGTCTGCTGGCTGCATCCATGGGCAGGGCTTTCAGGCTGCAGTGGCTCTTACAAAACAATCATGAGGTCAGCTCATCAATGGGCTGGGAGCTGGGGTGGGGAGGTGATGTATCCAAGGGCAAGAGGTGAGACCCCAGGGAGACATTTTTGTAAATAGGGCTCCTGCCACTATCATTTAGTCACAACTGGTCACTGAAAGGAACCGGTCAGCTGATGCTGCCACAGGCACCGGGGAATTTTACACATAATGGCCAGCATCTATAGAGATATTATGACATACACAGCACCGTAGTTGATGTTTTAATGCATTTTTCCAACAAAAAATAGCGTGAGGCCAGTATTAGAACTTGCATCTTAAGAATAAGGAAAATGAAGAGAGAGAAGAGAAAGAACTTTCAAAAATTCAAATTTGGAGCCCAGGACAATCAGGGTCACGGACTGTGCTAAAAAGTCACTCTGTCACCTAAGGTTATTACAAATATGAACATCTGTTATGTCCACCTGTTTGTCGAGGTTTGGGGAGTGGGGTTTTCCCGTGGAAAGTGAGCGACTGTATGTGGTGGAGAATGAGGGGGACGGGACCTGGAATGGAAGCCACACGTCACTCACTCGACCCAGGTCACAGAGCTACTTCTGTGGCCTGTTAGGGACCAAGCTGCAGAGCTCCATGGCACCCCTCTCCACGTCCCCTCCCTTCATCCCCTCCCTGGTTTGTGGAAAAACTGTCTTCCATGAAACTGGTCCCTGGTACCAAAATGTTGGGGACCACTGCTGTACTGCACCGCAGTGTCTGAGTTCCTGACTCTCTCTCACTGGCCGGGGCTCTACGGAGCCCCTTGAATGATGCTTGATCTTATTTCGGGGTCTTCCCTAAAGCAGAGAAAATATATTCCTTTACCATCTCATTGTGTCTTGGGTCCAGGACACTGGCCACCTGTTGGCTCGATGTGCCCTTTGTGAAACGCTCCTGTGTCTAGGATCTAAAACGGGTTCTGCTGCATGGACTTCAGGGAAATCCCAGCTCAGAGCCTGGGCAGGACACACATTTGGTTTGCTGCACTCTTACCTTCTCCCGTCTCTCTGCCTCACAGCTATGGCCCCGTTTATCCCTCCCCCAACCTTTGCAGAAAAACACAAACTCACTTCCACACGTCTCAAAACGGTGCATCTCCTGTAAGTTAGGCTGCGTGTACCTCACTCCACCCTGTGCAACAGCAAGCCAAAAATGTGTCAGTTCTTCTCCAAAAGATACTGGAATCTCCTCTCCTGCTTTTTGGTGGTGGAAGCATCTGGGTGTGGAAATCAGTGGCCCCAATCCCCTCTTCTCAGGCTCTGTCCTCTCTCACAGGCAGGGGCACATTGGAATTCCTGGGATTTCTCCATATTTAAGGGACAACATCTTCCAAAGGGAAAAGACTTTTCCCCTAAGAGATCTATGTTTATTTCTATATAGGCTCTTCAACCACATAAATAAGAGAGGCGTTTATTTCCCTGACCTGCATTTTCTTTGTTCTTGTCCAAAGGCCCCAACTTCCACTCACCTTTCCTCACCTTTTCCAGGAAGTCAAAGCCATTTAACTGGATCCTGACTGGAAGAATCCAGCTTCAACACCTCCCGAAGTATAGAGAGAGGGTGACAGGTGCCTGGATTATCCCAGCAGGCATGAGGCGGAGCAGGAAAGAAACCAAATGCAAACTGCGCTGAACAATGAGATTCTAACTCTTGGGTAAGTGAGAAGCTTCTTAGTAATCGGGGAAATATTTTCTTCCTGTCTTTGGGTTAGGACTGGACAGTCCTCAACACCTAACACCTGTCCCAGGGAGTGGTAGGAATCCTCCACCTCACAGGTGCGTGAGCCGAGGAAACAGGCTCGTCTGCACTTATCCTGGCGAGTGTGCCTGTGTGTGTGTAGGGCCTGTGGGTGCACCTGAGCCCTCCCTGGACCAGGGGCCTCAGAGAGCCCAGCCCCTCCAGTCTGGCGTCCTCCAGAGCTCGGGCATCACCAGACACCAGGGCTGACCTGCTGCGGCTCCGGCCCGTTCGGTTAAATAGAAAGAGGAGCTGGACTGACGCAGCTGCATCCTCACTGACGGGTGGGGGTCCCAAGAGTGGAGGAGGGACGGAGGGTGGATGAGGGAGGACAACCTGGAGCACACACAGGGCCACTGGGGAAAGACTGGCTTTTTAAACAGCCTCAGCAAAGAGACCTTCCTTTTGGAATCCAGAGAAAGCATACATTTGCTGGACTTTAAAATTTTCACCCTTCTCTGATGAAATCTCCGGAAACTTAAGCAAAATGTGCTGTTTGTCCTGGACGGGTCTGTGTGGGTGTGTGAGGGAGTTTGAGGGAGCTGTGGCCGAGACAGGGTCATTGCGGTCCTGGGGAGGAGACACCACCATGTGGCATGGAAGTGACCACAGCAGAGCCCCAGTGTGGGGGGACAAGTGCGACCCAGGAGCCGAGCACATCGTCCAGGAGGAGCCGGGACTCTGCCCCTTGGGTGACGGGTCTCAGCTCTGGTGTGTGGAAACTGTCATCAGGCATCTTAGCAAAAACCGCCACGGGTCCACCCAGGCAGGGAAGCCAGATCCCTGCAGGAGGCACCTTGGCATAACATGTAGCTTTTCAGAGCTGCAGGGATGGGACTGAGAACCACAGGAGCGGAGGGAGACGGCTCCTTCAGGGCGAGGACACTCCTCCAGCTCAGGGTCACAAACCCTGCCGGCTGGCTGGTCACCGCCTCTGCACCCCGAGCTCCTCCCTGCAACCCCACGGTGACACCACCAAAGTGAAATGCGAAGCCTTTCCAGTTCCCTCACCTGTGCTCCCCGTGACGTGGCCACACCCAGCGCCAGACACTGGGTCCTGCGAGCCACCCTGACGCTGCCGTGGCTGCTCCGAGGGCGGGGTTCCAGGGAGCCCGACCGGCCCCTGCTGTGTCTCACTGCGGGAATTTGCATTCCTCATGCCTCGATTGCCCTCCCTGTAATCCCAGTCACGCTCCAGCATGTCTGCGGGGGCTGCGGGGCTGTCCTGGCCTGGAGGGAGGACACATGAGTCCAGTGGAAGGAATCGGATAGGGAGCGAGGAGAGGATGGAGGCGCCCAGTGAGGTAGAGACGCTCCCTTCTCAGCTATAGCGTTTTCCCTGTCGCCAGGGGCTGGCTGACAGCCTGGGGAGTCTGAGGGTCCCTTGTTCACTGGCTGCTAGCTGGACACCCCTCTGCTGTCCACCTCCTGGCCCCCCAGCCCACGCTTCCCTCCACGGGTGCCCCCACCGCTGCTCTGGGCGCTGAGCCAGCCGCCACGGGGCAGCGAGGACAGAGACCCCTTGGCCCTCCCTCATTGGGGATCTGGACTAGGTCACCCTTCCCCGTGTAGCCAGCGGGCTGGTTGGTGACTTCCCTCCTTCATGTCTTTCTTCCTCCCTCCCCCACTTTCTTCCTTCTTGCCTCAGATATGAAGTAGACTCAGAGCTAAACGTCCAGGGAAGATCGGTGTCCGGGGTGCAGGCTCTGGGCGGTGCCAGAGTGTCGGGACAGCAGACAAGGCTGGGCGGCCGCAGGGTGACAGGTGCCAGCTCCAGGTGGGGCCGGCTGGGAAGGAGGCACAGGAGGGCCGGAGCCACCTGCCGGCCTCAGCGTTACTTCCTGGAGAAAGTGCGGCCAACGCCGAGACGGGGGGGGGGGGGGGGGGGGGGGGGGGGGGGGGGGGGGGGGTAACGTGGGAAACACGCCCTGGACAGGACACTGAAAGCACAAAATCCGGGAAACAGATGAGCAGGTGAGTTCAGGAATTTAATGCTCTTTGGCCGGTTGGAGAGTAACAGGGTTACCATTTTGCTGGGAAGTTTAGCAGGGGCTTCCCTGTGAGGGTCTAGACAGGCGTCCTCAAACTATGGCCCATGGGCCACATGCAGGTGTTTTTGCCCACTTGTTTTTTTACTTCAAAATAAGATATGTGCAGTGTGCATAGGAATTTGTTCAGAGTTTTTTAAAAATATAGTCCGGCCCTCTAGTGGTCTGAGGGACAGTGAACTGGCCCCCTGTTTAAAAAGTATGAGGACCTCTGGTCTAGGAGGTGCTGTCAGGAGGTTTGGGGCAGTGAGGGGGTCAGATCGGGCTCCAGGATGCTCAGCCCTGGCCAAGCGTCAGGGAGACTCCTGCCTCTCGGTGTCACCCAGTTTTGCTCTTAGGCCAAAGCTGGCTGCCGGGTCCCTGCCAAGGGGCTGGCTGGGGCTTGGCTCTGCCTGCCAGGCCACCCAGCCGCTCTGGGAGCCGGTGCTGGCCCCAGGGAGCTGAGCCAGCCTCATCTCGTGAACGGTTCCCTCCTACTTTTCTGCGCTTTGTGTAGTGGGGAGCCTGCGGCCCCTCCGGCCCACGGGAGCCCCTGGCTCTCACACCTGAGCCCGACGCTTCTGCACCCTTTGGCCCGTGTTGGGGAGACGTGTCACTCAGGAGTCCTGAGATCTGCGGCAATTCAAGGCTTTGATCACGGGCTCACACCAGAACGTCTGTGCCTGCAGCTCCTTCCAGGTTTTAAGCAAAGAAATGTAAACAACAGGTTCAAACCTGTCCTCGGAATGTCACACAGCAGCAGGGGAAGCCTACTCATGCCAGCATGGAACCAAGGGGTGGAGACGTTTGAAGGTGCAGATGTCACTCCTCAGCTGCTTCCGAGCCAGGGCTCTGACACAGGCAAACGTCCCAGCTTCTGGGACCGTCTTATGAGACCCCCTCTGCCTCCTTCCTTCCAGGACTGCCAGGGTCCCCTACCTTAGTCTCAGGGCAACTCTTAAATGCCTTCAGGTGGCTTTCCAAAGCACTGTAGCTGCAAAAAGCACAAAATTCATTTCCTGCCTTGCCCCCATCCAGGAAGGAGACTTGGCAGGAACTCCACATTCCTTTCACATATTTCCAGTGAAAGGAGAAGAACAGGCAGATTCCAGCCCCTTTTTGCTTCTCTGTTAGCTGCCCTGAGCAGGTTCTCAACCTGGGTAAGTTTCCACTTCCTTGCCTCTAAAATGTAGACAGCAATATGCACCTCACTGCAGACCACGTGTATAATGTGAAAAGCAATTTGAAATGCGTGGTCTTCTAACCTTGTGAACACGGTGACCCTCACCATCACTCTTTGTTAGGAAATAGGGACCCAGCAGGGACATGGTGAGTGAACACTTCACCTCCACGATATTTCGTGGAGCAGGGAAAGCGGGCCAGGCCGGGCCGTCCGGTCCACCGCTGACTTGCCATGTGACCGCAGGCAAACCTCTTGAGCCTTAAGAAAGACATAGTAGAAGTCTCTGCTGACTCCCTGGCAGACAGGAGCGGAGCCTCTTATGTAGAAGCCGTGCGGCTCTGGGTGAGTGACCTCGAGTCTCTGAGCCTTAGGTGTCCACCTGTGTTCTGGGCGTCTTCATGCCATTCCATAGGTGAGCTGAGATACATGCATGGGGAATGCTGAGCACAGGACTGGAGTGGAGACAGCATTCAGTAGGTACCAGGTAGCTGGTGAGGTGGTGGTGCTGGCAGAGCTTCTGAGCATGCCCAGGGCCCTGGGAGTTTAGTGCCTGAATTCACCCACACCTGGGTGCTGGGCAGACTGGTGCGAGCTCTGCCTCACCTGGGCTCTGTGCCATGCTGATGATCCTAGAGCATCCCAGCCCCTGCCCTGTCCGGTCTGCGCCGCCCACATGGGCCACATGCTCCACGTGAGACCACATGAGTAGGGAGAGCGGACGAGGGCTCTGACCCCGTTCTGGCCGGATTTTAGAGGCGGGAGCCCCAGGGGGCAGGGGAGTGGCTGGGATGAGAAGAGGAAGGGGACAGAGAAATCCGGCGTTGTGAGAGAAAAGACTAGATACAGACTTCAGGCCTTGACGACGGTGCAGCCACAGTCACTGTGCCCTGTCCCGGGGTTCCTGGTGACACCCCTCTAGCCCTTGGACCAGAAAGCACAGCAGCGGTGCCTTGGAGACCTGTGGTGGAGCCTTGGATCCATTGATTCCTTCCTTTCTCTATGTCATGGCCACCGTTCCTGGCTGGTCACCGAGTATTTACCTGCACCAGACCCTGTCTGGGAGGAGCTCAAAACCCAGTGGGAGGCGCAGGCACATGAGTAAGCAGTAGCAGAGGAGTGACCACCTGTGACAGGATGCACCCAGGGCCCGGGGGCACAGGCACAGAGCAGGACCTTCTCTGCGCAGGGACCCGGGGAGAGGGCCATGAGGCTTTGGAGTGGAGGTGACATCTAAGCCAGTTTGAGTAGGGGGAGGGAACAGCTCTGCTACAATGACTGCATCATCTTGGGAAGCTGGGTCCCTCAAGGTACAGAGGGGATCATTGCACTCAGAAGAAAGAGCCGTGTGGGAAATGTGAAGATTTGCCACGGGGAGCACACTGGGCCAGGCTGCGGCTCCAGACCACCACCAAGAGCCTCCTTGCCCCTCCCAAGGTGGACAGAGGGCCCATGCACCTCCCAGCGCCAGTCCCGCCAAGAGAAGAAGCTTGCAGAGTGTCCCCGGCATCTCCTCCCGGCTGCCCCGACCACGTGCTGACATTGTCTCAGAGCAAGGACAGGCAGGGCCAGCAAATGCCCAGGTTGACAACAGACCCGGGGCAGAGGCAGGGAGGAGAACACAGACACTGCCTTCTGTGTGTCTGCCTGCTTAGGGCCACGCTCGAGCCTCCCCTGTGACTCCCCGGGGCACAGAGTCCACAGAGCACCCAAGGCTCAGGCCGGGGTTAGGTAGAGCCCACAGAGCCCACTCCGAGGCCCCTGCTCTTCTGCCTGGAGCTGCCTCCTGGCCACCCAGGTGCCCAGCGCCGGGCCACCCTGGGCCGCAACTCCAGAAGGTGGGTGGCAGATGCAGGCGGCCTCGACGTACACCATCCACAGCTCTGTGTGCGCTGCCGGCCAGGCCCTGCTCTCGCATGGAAGATGCACAGTGATGCTTTCGTAAACATCTTCATCCGCTCAGTCTGAACTGAGTTCGATTCATTTTTCCCCAAGCCTATAGTGAATGGTTACTCTGTTCAGGGCAGGGAGGGATGGGACACCGTGTCAGTGCCGAGGAATCCAGGCCAGAAGTGGCAATCCCTGGCTCCAGCGCCCACTTTCCTTGCACCGTTGCACTGGCTCCAAACCCGCTCCAAACCGGCTTCCCACCTGGTGGCAGGAGCAAGCTGCAGGCGTCGACGGTGGCTGCGCGCCCTCTCGTGGTCAGTGTTGGTATTGACGGGTGCCCCCGCCTTGGTCAAGGTATTTTTCAGGTTTTGAAAAATAAATAGCATTTCAGAGAAATCTCACATTAGAGGAAGATAACATTTTTCACAACAGAGGCCATACTAGGCCCAGTTTCCACCTTGAAAATATTAAACAACCCAGCCTAAGGCCGCTTGAAAATCCCCTGTTGGCCAGTCCTGGTCTCTGCCAAGGGTTCCTTAAGAGATCCTCACGTGACAAGTTCATGGGACGGGATGGACCCTTCGCCTCACCTAGTGGAGAGCTCAGGTGAAGCGCTGATTCCGTACTCACAGGCTCTCTGAGATCTCACAGAGCTCCCTGATCGGATTTCCGAGGGGCGGGAGGCCAGGAGGAGGTCCGAGGAGAAGCGGGAAGCAGCCGCCAGCCCCATGTGCTCTGGGCATGGCCTCCGCTTCCTGTTATTTTCCAGTCCTGGTGAGCAGATCTGTCGCTGGAGTGATGGCACTCCCTGCTGAGAACCTCCTCCCACCCTGAGGCACCAGCATTTTCTGTGCTTCCCACGGGAGCAAAGGCTGAGCAGAGGCCAGCGCACTCCCAGGCAGGTGCTTACTCCCGCCAGGTTTGGAGCATGTGCTCTACCACTGAGGGCACGACAGTGGGCTCTACAGTGATGCCTGTGCTGCGGAGACGTCCCCTCTGTGCAGTCCCAGGGGTCTGTCTGACTATATTTAGAAAATAAAAAATGAGAGTGGGTTTAGAAGAGGCTGGGGAGAAGCCAAAGGCATGATGCCAAATATGCACTGCAACCTCAGCTGGGAATCGCAGACAGGAACCCCAAAGTGTATATTCTAGGTGACTCTTAAAAAGCAGGTTCAGCTTCTTCAGGAGCAAACTGGATTCAGGCAGCCAACAGAAACATGAAAACAAAGTATTCTATCAAGCCATCTGTTAGTCTAGAAAAAGCTTGGCACATGGTCTCTTCTATGTCAGCACATTTATTATTTTTTACATTTCTTATCTGTAATTAATATGCACTGTGCTTGGGATGACTGGCTCAACAAACTTGAGCAAGATCCAGAGAAAAGTAAAGAGGAAAAGGGTGCTGATCACTAAGGAATCTTCATGAACGATGACTCTACCTTGCTTCAGTTGCTCAAAAATATGTTCTTTAGAAGTAACATGGAAGAGTGAATACTCGATTGATTAGGCGTGCCAGGGTCCCATGTAGGAATTATATGCTTAACCTCATGATTTTCATTTTCCTTCCATCCCTAAAACAGACCTGTTCATACCTTATTATTACATACTCCGTAAGACTGTGTTATTAATCAGCTCTTAGATAATCTAAGAGTAAATGTTTGATAACAATACAATTCTATCAAAATGTGACCTGTTGGTGTTATTCCTTGAGGAGGCTCCGGAAAAGGTATCCTAAGGTTCATCACAGTCTGGGTGAATAAGCAGGAGAAGGCGAGTGCTGGGTGTGACAAGATGTCACTAGGTGAAAAAGAGACTTGCAGATCGGTTGCATTTCTGTCCCTCTGAAACTAAGTTTATAGCCCAGTTTCTAGTCTATCAGCATCCCTGGATAGGTAAGAGATAGTCCCTGGAATAGGAAGAGAAAGTGGAACTTTACAAAATTCTGGGAAACCTTGAAATAAACAAAACAGAAAATGGCAAGAAAAGGAAGCTTTTAAGAAAATTCTTTCATCAGACCTTCACCTTGGGTGCCAGATTCATTCAACAAACATTTATTGAGCACCGCCGTCGACAAGCCACACATTTTCTCAAGCCAGCCCTCGGAATACTTCAAATCTCTGCCTTCTAGGAGCTTATGTCTTAGATTCCAGGTCTGCCAACCATCTCTGGCATCTCTCTTTCTCCTTCCTGTCTGTGTGGCACGCAGCACCTATTCCAGGGATCGGAGCAAATGTCACCCTTTTTCTCACCAGAATAGCAGAAAAAAAGCCTGCAGGTCCCATGTTGCATGAGGCAGATAGTATTTCTAATTCCAGGTGGAATGTCCCCTACGGATGCAACAGAACAGAGTGATCTTTAATTCACAGAGTGCAGAAAATAAAGAACGGCCCCAGCCTGCAGCCCGACTCCAAGTGTTTACTACCTTCTTACAAAGCTAAGTCTCTTTGGACAAGTCCCAACTTAATCGAACTTTAGTTTCTTAGCTTTAAGACTCAAACAATTAATTTCTATGTCAAAACATTTTGCCAGGAGGACCCCACGGTGAGCCGCCCACAAGATCACCTGGCCATGCAGGTGATCCAAGCAGCCCATGCAGACCTAAAGCTCCTAAGCCAGCTTCTCCAGCTTTGCGGCGAGAGATGTGCATGAATGATGGGGGGGGGGGGAGTCTTGGTCTCTAGGCAAATTGGAACTAGTTCTGATTCTCAGCTTATGGCCCAATCTTTAATTTTATGCCCTACAATGATAAAGGAGACAATAAAAGCCCTTTCCCCACCAGGACCTGTGTGCTTATAAATCCGATATGACCACAACCACCTGAAGTTCCCATAAGGAAAGAGCTTTGGACAAGAGATGGTTGAAAGAGAGGTCTCACTGATGTCAGGTCTGCAAATGCCACGGGCCACAACTTCAACAACAACAACACCACAGTGTTGATGTTGTGTGATTATAGAAACAGTCTTGCACAATAGCCCAGCTCCGAAAGGGGCCCACACTAATGATCCTGTGTCATTTCATCCCTGCCATGGCTCAGCGGGGATGGCAAAATGAACAGGTGGGTACACCTCTACTTTAGCAAAGATAGAGGAGCCACCAGCCTAGAAGTCTGGAGATCTGGATTCTAGCATTCCTTCTTCCAACAACTCATTTTCCCTCTTTAGATTATTTAACTGGTTATGCCTTAGTGTTCTCATCTGTGAAATAGGTTATCTGTGCAAGGTGGGGAAATATTAAAAGTGTGGACATCTACTATGACCCTAATTACCCATTGTCTAGCGGTGGATTAGCACTTTCTCTGGACTGCGGTTTTCCCCTTGTGGAGCGTGGGCTGCTGTGGAAGGTCTCTGAGTCCCATCCAGCTCTGATCCTTGTGTGACTGTAACTTCCTTCTGGAAACCTTTGCCAGACTGCAGATTGCAGTGAATGCTTCTGATGCCCCTTTGACCTATGCCTCGACTCTGACAACTCTCAGTAAGCTTTTACAGACTCTTCATGGGGGAGATCGAAATGTCCCAGGGCCGAGCCCCAGAGAGGCCACCTGTGCCAGCTAACAACACACAGACACAGCTGCACGCTGTCCACACACTGACAAGCACACGAGCAGGATTCCCATACCTCCCTCCCCAGGGCCGATCACAAGACATTTACCTGAGTTGGTTTGGACCACACAGAAGAGAACAGCGAAAAGAAAGAGGACCCTCATCCTTTCAGGTCCCCTCAGACTTCCCTGTCCTCCTGTGCAGGAAAGCAAGTCTGATGAGTGACAGAATGAAGTGGGGTGGAAACGGCACAAAATGGAACATTTATAGGTTTTGGACACTGATCCAAAATGAGCACATTTCTCTGCTCTACTGAGTAAGGCTGTGGGCAGAAAGTACTGACCACTCTTCCCTTTCTGCCTAAAAATAGACAGGCTTCTTGGTGTCCAGAGAAGCACGGACTGGCCCATGACTCCACAGCTGTATGGAGGTGGGAGAGGAAAGCGGGTGGCTGCGTAGCAGGGAACTGCACGGGGTGATGGCGAAGCAGTTGTGTAGAGATGCGCTCCCTGCCTGCAGGGGGCTTTTGGTTGGGCAGCATCCACTGCAGTTGAGCAGATGACCAGGCAAATGACTCCCAGGAGTCTGTCTACCCTACAGAAATGGAGGCCCTTGTGCACCAAGAGGCGGTTGTACAAGAACGTTCACTGTGGCATCATTCACTGCAGGCAACAGAACACAGCCCAGATCGCATGTTATGGCAGTGATAAAACAAGTGGTGCATTTCCACAAAGCAACAAAAATAGGAAAACAACAACTATGCATGCATACAGCACCATGGATGAACCCCACAAAATTATGCTGGGTGAAAAAAAAACCCCAAATACAACATACTATATTATTCTAAAAATTTAGCAGAATGGATTTATGTGTTTGTTAAAAGCTGAGATGTTGTTTGCTTTGGGGGAAGAGGGCAGATTCTTCTCTCATTGGACAAAGCTTCCCCCTCGAGGGTTTGGCAGTCTAGCGGCAGGGAGCCACCAAGACCACAGCTGGGACACTGCTTCAACAGCACAGCACAGAGACCCCCGAGAGCGCGCACGTGGGGCTCGTCCCCATTGGGAGGGGCCGCCAGAGCAGAGTCGGCAAGGACACGGTTTGCACAACGGGTGATGCTCAGACACACAGTGGAAGCAGCTGTACATGCGGCCCCTACCTGATTTTAATCCCCGGCTCACGTAGATTTATTTCTCTTAAAAGTCTCTTGATACCAAGGGGAAATGGAAAGCAAGTCTTCTTCCCATTTTGTCCCCAGGCCTATGTGACAATGGCTACTAGTCGCCGATTAATTTTCCCAGAGCATTCCCATGTGTACGGGGGCAACTAGGAATCTACACCCCCATTTTATGTAAACGATAATAGACTTTACATGTGACTCTGGACTCGCCTTTTTTTATTTGGTGTACCTTGGAGAGCCTTCCAAGTATGTGCGTGGAGAACTTTGTCATCCTTCATAGCAGCTTCACTGTGTTTCTTGCAGGTTGTCTTCCGCCTCATTTAACCGGTCTGCCACAACCATCTTTCGATGGTGAGTCTACTTTAGAAAGGTGGATTTTGAAGAAGAGACGTCGGATAGCAGCCCTACACCTTCTGCATGGGGGAACAGCGTGAGGGTCCAAAGAGGTAGGGCCAAGTGTTCATCCCAAAGTTTCTAGGTCTGGAAAGATTAAGCAAAGGCAGTGGGTCCTACCCAAGGGCACTTGGGGCCTCCTTCGCAACCTCTCCCAGGACTCTCTGAGTCCTGCCTTACCACTGCTTAATACAAGTTGCTAAGGACACTCCCTTCCTAACAGCCATCAGCAATACTTCTGAGGGCTGCTTTCCGTGTTCCAGACAGGCTAGAAAGCCACCGTCTGGGCTCTGGTAAGCTGTGCTTCCTGGTCAGTGGGCTGCTCTTCCTTCTCGAGTTCTCACCAACAGGAGAAAGTCCCAGAAGAATCTCCACTTAAGGCACTAATCTGCCCCTCCCAGGTAACCCTAGTCCTTTCCTTCAATGCTCAGGGACATGAGAAAAGAGCGGGGAAGGACACACTAGCAGTCTTCATGGCCTGGCATGCTGTGCTCTGCACTGGGAGGTGCTTTGTGTAATTTTAAAAATTGAGAAAACACTTCAACATTGAAGTAATAAAATATTAGTTAAATTATAAAAAAACCAAAAAAACAAAGGGCACTTGGACTCACAGACCTTTCTGTGCCTTGTGAAAGCCTCTTTAATAACAGGACCGTAGGGGAAATGTGTTGGCCACTATGGGCTGCTTTTGTCTCTCTGCCAAAAAGTAAGTAACTAAATAAACAAAAATGTTACCCTCAATGGTAGCCACGAACTAAGTATTAATAACTGTAAAATAGACATGAAGATATATGTACGTATGGGAGGATCAAGCTCAGTAAACAATAAATCTATTAAAATTTGAAATTCTCTGCATTTGTTCTGAAGACATCTCTGAAATCTCCCATTTTTAAAAAGGCATATGCCATTTTATTTGATCCTTAGGAAAGATGGCTTCTGTCCTAAGATCTCACCGTAAGTTAAAGAAGTCCAGCAAATAACTATAGTTCTGAGTATATCCTGTGCATGGGCAAAGTGTATCTTAGAAACATAAGAATTACTGCTTGATAAAAACATTAGAGTGTAATAATATATATCCAAACATAGAGGTCATTTTTAAAAAGTCACCTTTTAAAGATGACTTATAGATGAGATGATAAAATGCCTATTTTATACTTTACATTCATTCTTTCTGTTTACACCATACCTTATTTGGAAAGATTTTTAAGGTAAAGGTGAATTATATATTTTTTTATAGTAGTATAGCCACTAATCACATCGTAGTGAAATTATAGTTCAGAAAGTTTCTGCATAGGTTTGAAACTGAATGAGCTCTGTTGGAAAATCAACTCATTTGGAGGAGAAATAAATGACTAGTATCACATTTTATCACCCACCTTCTCCTTTAGGCATGAGTCTATTTCCAAGCCACAGATACAGAAAGCAATCCCCAAGGAAGAATTTTACAAATAGTTCTGGGAATAAAGCATATCATTCAAAATAAGAGAAACTAGAAAACCAAGCTCATTGACTAATTTCATTACTATCTGATCATAGGTTGATAGGTTCATATAATTGCAGGGCTGAAAGAAACTAAAGCTCAGTTTGTTTCAACACATAAGATGTGCATAATACTCATGAATAGAAAAGGACAGTGGAAGGAGAGGAGAGGAAAGATACATTTAGGATTGCAAACATTTGATAGTAGCAAACCTTTTTTATATATTAAAAAAAAACCTTGGCCAGGTGTAGTGACTCGTACCTGTAATGCCAGCACTTTGGGAGGCCAAGGAGGAAGAATCGCTTGAGGCCAGAAGTCTGAGACCAGCCTGGACAATATAGTGAGACCCCATCTCTATAAAAAATAGAAAAATTAGCTGGGCATGATGGTGTGCACCTGTAGTCTCAGCTACTTGGTAGGCTAAGATGGGAGAATCACTTGAGCTGGGACTTTGAGGTTACAGTGAGCTATGGTGACTATGATGATGCCACTGCACTCCAGCTTGGGCAACAGAGTGAAGCCCTACCTCTAAAAACAAAAACAAAAAAAACCTTGATAAAATTCAGCAACAAAAAGACATGTCAATTTTCAAATGAGTAAAGGACTTGAATAGATATTTCTCTGAAGGAGAAACAGAAATGGCCAACAAGCTCATGAAAAGACGCTCAGTGTCATTAGTCAGAGGGAAATGCAAGCCAAGACTGCAACGAGCTATCACTTTACATCCACTAGCATAGTCAGGCAAAAACACAACAACAACTGAAAATAGTGAGTGTTGGTGAAAATACGGAGAATTGGAACCTGCATGCATTGCTGGTAAAAAGGTAAAACGGTGCCGCCGCTATGGAAGAGTTTGGCAATTCCTCAGTAAGTTAAACAGAGTTATCAATTAGACCCGGCAATTCTACTTGTAGCTGCATCCATACAAACAATGAAAATGGTGTTTGACCAAAAACTGGTGTATAAACTGGGTCCCTACCAGCTGCCTTGGCTAAGCACAGTTCTTCTGTGGCTAAGAATTCTTACAATGTCCCCTTGAAAATAGCTTCCTACTGACTTCCTCTTAACTGAAAATCCACATGAGTTCTTTCTTTTGTGTCTTTCTTCTGTTTTTATTCTTGTGACTTAGGAAAAAAAAAAAAAAGACAAAAACAGCTAATACTCATCAGTATAACCAGCCTCTTTTCCTTCTTGCCCTGGAAACTTCTTAGGGGATTTTGTTTCCCACCATCCAAACTCCATTCTTTAGTTTGCTTCCTCCAATCCTCCACATTATTAATATAATCCCCTGTTGTAGCTGATGGTCACTCACCGGACCTTTGAATAAGCCAGGGAAAAGGTTAGGACAGTTATTTATTGGTTTCCCATAGTCCGACACAAAGTCCTCATCCCATTTGCCTCATAGATCTTCCTTCTCTTCCGAGGCTTGGCACCACCCATCACAGGAGCATGCCAAGCTCCCGAAACCATGCCACCTTTGTCCAGCCAGCTACCCGAGTAACTCAGGTTTTATGGACGTACCTCTGTTTAATCTGTCTTCACCAGCTGCGACCACGCTGCTTGCTTCCCAAGATGCATTCCTCACTCACACAAATACAACTCAGTGATGGTCACAAATAGCTTCAGGTTAAAAGCACACTTTTGTCCGTTGTGCTCACCAAGAGCTAAACGAAGCATCAACACAAACAGTATTGGCTTGGGACTGGAGCCCACACTCACGGTCTATATTCCCAGGAAGTGCTGTTTCCACTACACACAAACTCACAAACACAGCTATCTGGGCTAGCGGAGTCCGTGCCCTCCTGCACATTGGAATCCATGCCCTCCTGCGCCTTGGAGTTCACGCCCTCCTGCACCTTGGAGTCCTGTGCCCTCCTGCGCCTTGGAGTCCTGTGCCCTCCTGCGCCTTGGAGTCCTGTGCCCTCCTGCGCCTTGGAGTCTGTGCCCTCCTGCGCCTTGGAGTCCTGTGCCCTCCTGCGCCTTGGAGTCTGTGCCCTCCTGCGCCTTGGAGTCCTGTGCCCTCCTGCGCCTTGGAGTCCGTGCCCTCCTGCGGCTTTTTGGAGTCCTGTGCCCTCCTGCGCCTTGGAGTCTGTGCTCTACTGTGCCTTGGAGTCTGTGCTCTCTTGCACCTTGGAGTCTGTGTCCTCCTGCACCTTGGAGTCTGTGCCCTCCTGTGCCTTGGAGTCCTGTGCCCTCCTGTGGCTTTTTGGAGTCCTGTGCCCTCCTGTGCCTTGGAGTCCCATGCCCTGCTGAGCCTTGGAGTCCCGCGCCCTCC